>PVJI01013311.1:23120-48279 GCA_004026765.1 Micronycteris hirsuta
CCCCCCCCCCCCCCCCCCCCCCCCCCCCCCCCCGTCCACACCTCCAGGCCCTTGTTTGCCCCTCCTGCCACCCTCCTGCCCCCCTGAACAGGCCCGCAGGCACACAGGGAAATTAATCCGAGTGGCTGGGACTTTTAGAGCCTGGGGGCGCTTCCGGGAGTGACGGGCCTGGCGTGGCCTAAGGCGCAGTGCTGGCTGTGCCCACTGTGGTGCGGGGACCCCTCTCCCACACTCGGAGGGGCCGAGCCGCGCTCCCAAGGCACCCCGCCGCTGCCCTGCATCTGCCCTGCGGTGCGCGCCCACCTGGGGGGTGGGGCACATCCCTGAGCCTGTCCTGCCTCTTCCAGGTTCGCCATGGAGCCCTTCTGCCCGCTCCTACTGGCAGGTTTTAGCTTGCCGCTGGCCAAGGCGTTCACGGCCAACGAGACCACCGCAGCGGACAGCAACTGGACCTCCACGACCTCGGGTAAGGGCCCGCTGCCTCTTCCGGGCCGCCTTCACGGCCCCCTCGGCCCACGGGATCACAGGCCTTCGGGGTGAAAGCGTGGCTGAGGGGGCGGGGGAAGGTGTGGTTGGCTTGTGGGGTGCTTTGAACGTTTGCCACCCGTAAAAACAGGCGGGCCAGGAAAGCCGGTTGTTCCAGGTTCACTGCAGCAAGCTCGGCGCGCAGGAGGCGGCAGGCGGGACCCCGCGCTGAGGGTTGGCCTCTGCCGCGGTGGGAGCAGGAGACCCCACGCGGGAACCCCTCAGACCACCACCCCCCCAACCATGAGCGAACATTGCAGCCAGCCTGGGACGTTTCAACGTCGACTTAACAGTTGAGATGAATGCAGAAACCATCGTTACTATTTTTAGACAAGCTGTTGGTTTAGGGGTTAGGTTGGTGTTTTAAGAGTCCCTACCTTTTAGAGACACGTGCGTTTGAAAGTATTTACAAATGATAGGATAGGACGTCTAGAAGGGACTTGAGACCCAGCGAGTAGGGGCAGGAGGTGGGCGGGGCTACGGATGAACCTGCTTGTCCTGGTCCCGCTAAGAAAGCTGGGTGGCAGGTCCATGGGGTTCATTCAGCATTCTCTTCCCCCCTCTTTTTTACATTGGCCAGGATTCTCCAGAAAAACAGTATCAGTGAGACACAGGATCACAGGAGACCCAGTGTCTGCTCCAGTGAGGCCTCACGCGAAGCTGTTGTGGGGGAGGAGCCAACCGAGGGGCCAGCCCATAGCCCCTCCCCCAGGGCCTTTCTGCGCAGACGCATGGCCCGAGGCAGCGATTTTCAACAGCTGCGTGGCAGGAATTTTTAAAACGTGCAACGCCTGACTCCCTCGTTAGGGACACTGACTTCTTTTCCCTTAGACTGTCAAATTAAAAAATGACAGCAGCCAACACAGCAGGAGCCGTCCAGTATAAACGCCCTGTCTAGAACCGTAAATATACAGGTAACATAATAGAATTACTCTAATTGGTCAGTCGCATTGCACCTGATTGGTTAATTCTTGGTATCAGAAATCCTTGTACACACTTACAGACACCTGATTTTTTAAAAAAGTCACTTTGGCGCAAAACGGGTAGGTCATTACTATTAATATTTTTTGTAAAACAATAAAAATTATACCTTTTTTTGGTCAGATCAGCAAAAAATATATACAGGGTGTGGCAAAAATAGCACTTCTTTTTTATTACAGAAAAACCTTTTATTTCAAAATCATAAGCATGTAATTCTGTAGCATAACAATATCACATTCAAGCACACCACGTGATATTTGTGAAATGTTCAAAACTACTGTCCACCTCGTGCGAGACCTGCACATACCCTACCGACCCCACTCAGCGGCGTCATTTCTGCCGGACCCTGTGTTTTGGCGTGCCACAGAATTTTAGTAATTCGCTTATGTGTGCCAGGAGATGAGAAAGGTTGAAACTCACACCCAAGCCCATGACTTTCAATTTCCAGGACCAGAATCTCTGTAAGTTACAGGCTTTGCAGTGTGTGTCCGCACAAAATTTGCGTGAGCATCACACACACTTGACTTGGAGCGCCCCTGGCAGGGATCTGGGGGGAAGGCTGCTCCGGTCGGCTGTGTGGGAGCCCCTCCCCCGAAGGCGGAGCCCCACCAGTGGGAAATGAAACAGAAAGCGACTTCCGGATTTTCTCCTCAATGTCAGCCTGCTGCCTCCCTGGAGCAAACCCGTGTCCAGGGCCACAGCCCAGGCTTCAGAGGTTTTTTCTGGCCCACATGGTTTTTCAAAATTGTCTTCAGGTTGAATTACTTACCAATAGTTAAAAATCAGATAACTTTACATAAAAATATAGATTCCTTCTTTTGCCAAATTGGGAGAAGGCGCTCAGGGCCCACCGCCTGCTTGGCCCCAGGGTTGGGGCGGAGAAGCGGCCATCCCCCAGATGGGGCAGACGCCTGGTTTCCTCACCAGGCCTCCCCCGCACCTCCGGCCTGCCTGCCTGGCCTCTGCCCTCCAAAACAGAGGCGGCTGCTGGCAAAGGGCAGAAACCCGAGTGGGGGCAGCCCATCTGCCCCTGTGATCTGCCGCCCCTGTCTTGGGCACAGCCCTGTCCGGGGCCTTCCTTGGTTCACCCCGCCCTGTCCCGGGGCGCGTGCTCAGGAATCCCCCTACCTGAGTGCAGCCTTCCTGCAGGCCACGTGAGCGGGGAGGCTGGACCCTGAAGCCCCCTGACAGAGGCCCCCAGGGTGGGCTGTCTGTGATCCAGGTGCCCCCCTGAAGCTCCCAGGCAGGCCTGCATCCTCAGCCAGGGCCACCCACCCTTGGACCTGAGAACTGGCCAGTCAGACATTGCCAGGCGGAGGCTGAGCGGGCAGCCTGACCCTATGTGATGCACAAGTGAGCATGTCCGCAGCAGTGAAAGGAAGGGGCACCCTTCCGGCTCTGTGGCCACAGTGCCTGGCAGAGACGGAGCCCAGTCCTGGTTGCGGGGCAGCCACATCCTCTCCAGCCTGGGCCAGCTCCGCCCCTCGGTGTCAGGCTTCTCTCCAGCTACTGGGGCTGGAGCTGCTTGCATGGCCCTGGCAGAGCTGCAGGTGTGGAAGCCTCAGGCCAGGCGGGCTCCCCAGGGGAGCTCTGCTGCAGGGGTGAGGCGCGGGGAGGGGGGAAGTCCAGGGGGCCCTGGGCAGGCGCTCTCAGGCCCTGAGCCTGATGCCAGGCTGGTCTTGAGCTGCAGCAGGGCCTGTGAGCATCACTAACCAGCAGGGGGAGGCATCGGCACGTCTTGTGTGAGGGTGTTGGAGGCGGACGAGGGTTCAGGTGGCTGGGGCCACCACCGCATCACAGACCAGCGGTCCTCTGTGTACAGTGCTGCTACATCTGACAGTTACTGGAGTCAGTAGAATTCTGTCATTTATTAGAGAAATGTGCACCGCTTGCAGGGCACCAGGGCGTAGAGGGTTGGGTGCCCTGCTCCCAGGGAGAGATGCAGGTCATGACCTTTAGGATTCATAGGGAGGGGGTGCAAGGTGAGGGGAGACTGCAGGGCTGGGGAGCCCCCACCAAGCTCAGGGCTGTGCTTGGTGCTTCTGTGAACACCAAGTGTGAGCACCCCAGGGCTGCCTTTGGCGGGCTCCCCTGGAATGCAAGCGAAGGCTGTCACCCTTGGGGTCTTTCACTGTGGGAGATGGGGCCTGTGCTTGGAGGCCCCACTGGGACCCACCAGAGGGAAGCTGAGTGGGATTCCTGGCAGAGGGGGCCTCTGAGGTGTTTCTTGGAGAACAGGGACATTTTGGTGGGGAGGGGACAATATGATAGGCGGGGTGGGCGGACCGAAGCTGGCAGTCCAGCCACCAGAGTCCCTTGGAGTTTGGGCTTGTGGGGCAGGTCTTGGCAGCCACAAGGCAGCTAACTGCATCCAGGGATGGGGCACCTTCTGGTCGAGGAAGGTCAGCCTGGCTGACGCTAAGGGCAGAGGCAGGAATGGTGAGGGCGGTGCCCAGAGGCCAGCCCTCCTCTGGGCAGGTGGGAGCACAGCTCCTGGCTCTGGGACCCGGGTCCCGGGGGCTGCGGCCTCTGACCCGCCCCAGGGCTGGCCTGCTCCCCTACACCCTGAGGTCCCCCAGGGGCCCTGGGAGCTCCTCAGTTTGTCCTGCACCCTCACCCTCCTCTACTTCCACATTAGGGGGGAGGCAGGTGTCTTGGGAACCCTGAAAAACAGGCCACCTGGGGGTGGGGGCCAGGGGACTTGGCATTGTGCAGTCACTGCCCCCCGCCTGGGGACCTGGGGCAGGTCCCTGACTCCTCACTCGGGTTTTCTTCTTGGTGTCAACACGCCGCTCGTTAGGTGGGGAGGGGATTGTGGCCATGATGGACAAGGACGGTGGGCTGTGGTCCAGGAAGAAAGGCTGATGGAGGAGTGGCTGTGTAAACGTGCAGTGGGGTCCGGGAAGAAGGGCTGGTGGGGAGGACCGCTGTGCACACTGTGAGTCTGGCTCTGGTGTGGGGGAGGAGGGGCTGGGGGAGGAGGGGAGCCCGCTTGGCAAACTGTAAAGTGGGGCCCTGGTGCCTAGGAAGAAGGGCTCATGCGGGGGCGGGGGGGCACTTTGCAAACTCTCAAGTGCAGTCTGGTGTTGGGAGCCTCCCTTGCCCAGACCCCCCTCCCCACCGGCCCAGCCTTCGCCTGAGTCTCAGGTCGGGTTGTGATGGGCCCCGCTTCCGCCCCCAGGCCCCCCAGCCGCCGGCCCCCAGCCCCTGCTGGCCTGGCTGCTGCTGCCCCTGCTGCTGCTCCTCCTCTTCCTGCTCCTGGCCGCCTACTTCTTCAGGTAGGAGTGTCCTGCACTGACTTGCCCGTCCCGTCGGCTCAGATGAGGAAATGAGCGCCCACGGGCTGTGATGACGGCGGGGTGTGGGGCCCAGTGGCAGAGGGCGGCAGGCCGCGGGGCAGAGGGCGGCAGGCCGCGGGGCAGAGGGGCGCAGGCGGCAGCGGCTCAGCCATGAGCAGCAGGAACAGCTTCTCCCGGCTCACCTGGTGGGTGCCGCCGCCCGGGGCTCCGGCTGGGGACCCCCCTGCCAAAACCTAACGCATCTGTCTCTCAGGTTCAGGAAGCACAGGAAGGCCACGGTCAGCGCCAGCGACAAGAAGGTGCCCAACGGGATCCTGGAGGAGCAAGGTAGGCACGCGGGCAGGTCCGGCCGCGCCCCCTCCGTGGCCACCACCTCCCACCCAGCTCCGCCTGCCGAACGGCTGGCCTGGGCCGCCCCGGGGTTTCACCATGTCCAAACTCTCCTGCTTTTCTCTCTGGTGTGAAACAGACATTTGAACCGTGTCAGTTTGTGGCTTTTCTGAGACACTGTTCACATCCTGTCATTTCCCGGGGCGGTGATGCGCGTTTTTCAGTGAGTTTGAGATGAGGCGGGGGTTCTGGGCCTAAGCGCCCTCAGGGGCTCCCCGGAAACCCGCTGGTTTAGGGCCCAGCACCCAGGGGTTTAACGGGAGGATCTGGTCTGCTGGGGGCATTTCCAGCCTCCCGAGGAGGTTCTAAGTGCCGTGACTTGCTGGCAGTGCTACTCACTTAAAGGCACGCACACTGCTTTTCTCCCCGCACCTCGCGGGGCTGAGAACAGTGTATGAGGCAGGCGCTGGAAAATTTTGGTCTCTGTCAGGGGTGACAGTGTCCTTCAGTCAGCTGGCAGCCGGAGGCGATGTAGTTTTTGGGAACAAACAGGCTGTCAAAGGGTTTCAGCGGGCAAGGCTGAGTGATCCCGAGGGAACAGCAGGAAAATCCACAGCAATGGAGGGTCGCAAAGGACCTCAGTTTGACCGTGTGCCTGGGGCCCTGACCCTCGGGTGGCTGACAATGCAGGCCCCAGGGCAGGGAGGAGGGTGTGGCTGGTGGGGCAGAGCGCTCATCAGGACGCCTCAGCGGGTTGTAGGAATGGGCCCTGGGGGCGGCTCAGGGCTGCGCTTCAGAGCAGTTTCAGGGTAAGCACGGCTCTTTGGCAAGGTCCACCTGGTGAAGCGTGGCCACGGGGGGAGAAGCACGCCCAGTGGTGTCTCCCCTTCTCACTCCGGACTGGGGGTGTGCTTGGTCCAGGAACTCGCTTGCAGGCCCGTCAGCCTCTCCTTTTCTATGCGCCCCTGCCTCGCCCACCCCTCCCTCCAAACGCCACAGCCAAAAGCAAGGGTGGGGGTCTCTGGGAGCTCCTGGGGTTTCAGTGATCAGGGCTGTTCGTTACAAACAGCACAGGACTGAGGGAGGCTGGGACGCCACCTGATTCCCCAGCGCACAGCCAGGCAGGCACCTGGGCGAGTGTCCTCCCTTCAGCCCAGGAGACAAGCTGCGGCCAGAGGCTGCCTCCGTCTTCCATGGAGGGACCAGGGGCAGGAGGGGAGGCAGGCGGGCTACGGCGTCTGTGGTCGGTGAGAGCAGGTAATGGCCATAGGGACCCCGTCCCTCACAAATGTAAAATGTACAGACGATGTGGCTGTGCCAAAGGGCACATTTCTTTGCCTCCTGTTGCTCAGGCTGTGTGACCAGAGAGGAATGTCACCCTCTCTGGCTGTCCTTTCTCCAGGAATGCTGTAGGTCAGTCTGGTTACTGGGCCACCCACCCAGGAGTGCGGCTAAATAGCCCCCACACTTCTTTCGACCCCACAGAGCAGCAGAGAGTGATGCTCCTCAGCAGGTCCCCGTCCGGGCCCCAGAAGTACTTCCCCATCCCCGTCGGGCAGCTAGAGGAGGAGATCCGGGTCCGCTCGGCCGACGAGTGTAAGAGGTTCCGGGAGGAGTTCAACGTGAGTTGGCGCGGCCCCTCTGCCCTCCTGTCCTGTGGTCGGGAACCGGGATGTACCGTGTTATAGTTAAGGTTAATATCTCAAAGGCTCAGGACTCCCACGTCCATTATGGCCCCCGAAAATGGGGGTCCGGGGAAGCTGCCTTCCAGCTGCGGTGCCCCCACCGGCACTCATTCCCGACTTAGGAGACCAGACAGTGCAGTGAGGCCTTCGTGAAGTCTCTTTCCAGCACACACACCCTCAGGGCCAGGCCCTGGAACCCAGTGTGACAGAGACACTGTGGTCTCGATGACATGGGAGACCAGGCCCGAGAGACCACGGTGTGACCGTCTTTCACGGAAAGCCGTGGAGCCCTGGACAGCTCGGGCATCTCACTGTGGTAGGAGCTGCAGCTCCTTTGGCCACCACCCCAAGGTCAAGTCAGCACGGTGGGGGCCGCCTCCAGGGACACAGGCTCTGCACCAACCACTCTCTGGTGTCCGTCTGAGTTGGTGCAACCTGAGTCCCTGCTTCTTTTCACCTGCGGCTGCTGCTGGGATGACTTACCTCCACGAACTTGGCCGTGGCAGCGGCTGAGGTGGATTTCACCAGCGGGTCCAGCCCCTGTGGTAGCAAAGTGAGGCCTCTGACTCTCCGCCAGACACGCAAATACGTTAAAGACGCCTCCCCTGGCATTGTCAATTTCTTATTTAATGTCCTATGAACTGTGAATCAGATAGATGGACAGACAGACAGACAGATGCAGAGATGGGCAGGGAGACAGACATTGGAAAGCATTGTCCTGGAGTTTGCTCTTCAGTGTTTATTCCTTGGGTTTTATGTCCCACGTCTCCCACATTTTGTGCGTGGCCACAGGGTGTGGGGTGTGAGCTAGGATGTGTCCCCAGCGGGGTGCTGACTTGCCCCGGCTCCACCTGCTGGGCCCTGGACCCGGCAGGTCAGTCAGCGGCCTCCCACCTGCGTGTGGGGGCTGGGCAGGCGCCTGCCTCGATGACCTCAGAGCTCGAATGTGAGGCTGAGTTGGGGGACTCCGTACACAGCAGAGCTGCGTGAGTGGAACAACCGAAGACGGCGTGGCTCCCGCCGCGCCCACGTGACTTTCACACAGAAGCCACCAGGAGGGCACAGGAACTTGATGGCACATTTAAATGTACTGTGCTTACTTCCTAGTGCAAGTCTCATCGGCCTTTATCATACTTCCTTGTAACTGTTTCCAAATGTGTCCCCTTTTTGGAGAAATTAGGTCACAGTGAAGACATCTCCAAGTGGTACTGTTTTGCAGTCTCTTGGACTGATAAGAGAAGTCAGTTATGCATTCTCGAAATAACTCTCCGAGTTTCTAGCGGCAAGGCTTCCCCCTCCCTGCTTGTCCCACTTCCCCTGGCGCGGTCTGTCCCCATCCAGGCTGGCACGGGCTCCGAGTCAGCGCCTGCCGGCCCCGCCGCATCCCAAGTGCCAGCCGCTCCGAGGAGCAGGGAGCAGGGCCAGGAAGAGGGCCCGGCAGGTGAGGCTCTCGCCCTGGGTGTGGAATTTAAGGAGGCCCCAAAACACTGAGCCGCCAGGATAAACACTGTTTTAGGACAACATTTTAAAATGTCCAAATGGGTGCACGCAGTCCATGCAGAACAAAGTAAAGAAAGTGAACGGCAGTGGGGCCGCGGCTGCTGACTTCTCACCGCCCCAGGCCCCCGTGTGGCTCGTCACCACTCGTGTGCTGGTCGTGCCCTGGCTTCCAGCTTTGATGTTGTGGCCATTATGGATTTGGGCCATTAATTTTGATTTTTTAAAGTGTTGCGTTCGCCTGCTACTTTATTTTCAACCCTGAGGCCTTGGTGGGGCCCCTTTCGATTTTGCTCACCAGACAGGGGCCTCACTGTCCCGGCCCCACCCTGCCCCTGCCCTCGGGCACTGCGGGAGTCCCTCCACTCAGCCAAGGGCAGGTGGAGATGTGGCAGAGGGGACTGTGCTGGACATGAGTCTAGTGGCATGGAGCCTGGTCCGGGCTCCAGGGGACCCTGGACGAGCTGCCTGTAAGGATACTCTGTGGGCCTGAGTTTGCTGTCCTCTCAAGCGGGGGATGGCTGTGGCCTGAGCCACATCTGTGCCTCGTCCCTCTGCTAAGAGCCACAGAGCCGCCAGCACCAGCCCCGTCTTGGGTCCGCAGGTGGACACGCTTGGCGTGGGCCCTGACCCTAACCCTCCTCTTTCCTCGCCCACTGCCCGGAGCTCCCCTCCCAAGAGCTGTGAAGGGAGACAGCTGAGCCTCAAAGAGGCAGATCCCAGTGTTTGGACAGGTGCGTCCTGCTGAGCTGAGCAGAGCTGAGCTTGATGAGGGTCCTGGCGGTCAGTCTGGTGGGTGCTGGCGGCTGCCTGTCAGTGCTCCTGCCCTGGTCTGCCTCCTGCCAGCCTGGAGGGCTGGGGCGACTTACTGAATCTCCGCCTCAGTCTCCTCATCTGGGAAAGGGGGGAGCTCCCTGCACCCAGAGGGTTTTCGTACGGAACCTATGAAAGAGGCGAGGTGTGTGCCACCTCGGCTCCGTGTGCACAGAGGGAGCTGGAGCAGCTGTGTTTTCAGGACGGCTTCTGTGACTTCTGATCTCGCCGTCTGTGTCCCGCAGTGGTAGGGCGCCGTCCTGGCCAAGTCTGTTCAGGCTCCAGATTAGATCTCTTGGGTGTGTGCCCTCCGGGCTGGGAAGATGCCCTCCCACCCAGGTTCTTCTGGGAGCCTCTGCCCCAGCTGCTGCCGGGGCTGACCCAACGATAAGGCTGAGAAAGGCATGGGGCAGGCCCCCGGGAGGGGTCCCAGCACAATGCACAAGCGAGAACCGTCCCCTGGGCACGCGGAACAGCCCTCACCGGGCTCCTGGTCTGTTTTTCTGTTCACGGCCGTCTACCCCACCCCGGGAACTCACACTGGCCCAGAGGCACATTCAGGGAAATGGAATCTCACGTCCACAAACAAACCAACCCTCTCAGCCAGTCAGAGCCGGACACTGACTCACAGGTGTCATGGCCCACCTGCTGCGAGCACGCTCCCGCTTGGCCCTGCAGGGCGACCTGGCTCCGGCACAGCCTCCCAAGCTGTCCCGGCCTCCCTGCCCCAGCCCGGGCGACAGAGGCCTGGGCAGGCTGTGGGCAGGGTGGAGCTCTGGGCTGCTCCCTGCGGCGGGCGGGCGTGGCCGGCTTGGAATCCAACGCGTGCTGAGTGCCTGGAGCACTTCGTTTCTGTCACCCTGAGGGACGTTCTGTGCCGCCCACGGAGCTGGTGTTGTCACCCCGTCTCCATCTGGGGCAGATGCCGGGCCGGGCCACTGAGGTGTCAGAGCCAGGTCCCTCCTCGCCACGGAGATCCCGCCTGCTACCTGCCCAGCCACTGCACTGCAGCCGCCGCACCTTCCGAGGAAAACAGAGGCTTCTCGGGGCTTTTCTTTCTTTTTAATTTATTATTTTTGGTAGACTATTTTTAGAGTAGTTCTAGGTTTACAGTCAAATGGGTCACGAAGTATCAAGTTCAACAGTTAACCCAGGGCATCAGTGTGCTACATTTGCTACAATTGACCAATGGCATTTGTCACCGTTGGTGAGGTGACAGGAGCTGGTTGGCATCACGTTAGCGCTAACTCTGCATTTTCTTCCAGTCGCTGCCGTCTGGACACATGCAAGGAACTTTTGAGCAGGCCAACAAAGAAGAAAACAGGGACAAAAACAGATACCCCAACATCCTTCCCAGTAAGATTTTACGTTTTTTGCATGGTTGGTGGCGTTTTGACGAAACTCCGAAATCCCTGGCCGCCCCAGGGACGGGCGGTGCCTGTCCAAGCGAGTGGCGGGACGGTCCGGTGCCCGGAGATTGTAGCCCCGTCAGCACGGCCTGCGCCCCGGCGTCTCGGCGCCCGTCTGTGGCGTGGACATGGGCAGCCCGCGCTGGCAACGCTCTGGCCGCTAAGCCTGTGCGTAACGCAAACCTGGGCTGCCTGGGGCCCAGCGGGGGCCGCCTGCCCCGCGCCTGGTCCTGAGCCCCAGGCAGGGCCGCGGCCCCGCAGTGGCATTCGTAGCCAGCCTCGCTGCCAGGACGAACCCCGAGTCCCACTCGGCCATTGTAAAAGGTGGCCGGGGAGGGCTGTGCTGTTCTTCACTCAGCCTGCACCCCGCCCGCCCCCGTCGGCTTTGCCCATCGGGCTAACAGTGTGCCGGCCTCCCGGAGTCCACTGAGGTCCGGTTCGCGCCCGGAACCCGAGGCCACTGCCGTCCCTGGGTGGGCACTCCGTCCGTGGGACTGCAGAGCCGGCCTGCGAGCCAGCCCCAGCACGGGGCTCGTGGTTGTATTCGCAGGGTCAGAAGTGAGTCCACCTGCCCGCGGGCGAGAGAGGCCATGGGCCACCCGGTTCGCACGGTCTCCGGGTTCTCCAGTCCTGAGGGAAGAATCCGTTCCCATTTTGCATGCATCCGATTTATGTGAGGTTTGGCAGCGCCCCCGGCCCTCTGATCCAGCAGAAACTAGAGCAGTTAAGCAGGTGTCTCCCATCCCACCCGTGGGTGTAGAGGAGCCCTGGGGCAGGGGGCAAGCAGCCGCTGTGGCCCGGTGGCCGAGCTGTGTGGGGCGCTGGCACCGGGTTCGCAGGCAGCATCAGGCAGCTTTGCTGCTGGGCCACATGTGGGCCACAGAGAAGGAGGAGGTGGGCGCGGGGTGCATTGGCTCAGTGTGGGGGGGGGTGGGCAGGAGGGAGGTTGGGGGTCTTAGGAATAATTGTGTCAAGTTAAAACCGGGGTGTCTGGAAATTAGTGACCATTGTGAGTATGCTTGGTTTAATTAATTAGTTAAATGCGTGCGCTGATCTGCGGAACACTCGAGTTGAGGACCTCCTCTGGCCCAAGCACTTGGCTAGGTTCCTGACCTGCATTTCTTAGCCAGCAAACGCTTTCTCCTTGAAGAGTGGTTTTGGTGGGCCTTTCATGGAAGCAGAATGAATGGGCAGGTGTGGGAATTGCCTGTACCCCACCCACCCCCCTCCTCCCAGGATGGGGCACCCTGTTCCCTGAGGGCCGCCGACCGGGGGAAGCAAGGCCTGCTCCCCGCAGGCCACCGCCAAGCTGCGTTCTCCAGCTTGTCCTGCGGAAGGAGGTCGGCCTGTGCTGTGGGTCTGAAGTATGACAGGGGACAGGACAGGGTCTTCTGACACCCCCGTAAGTCCTCTCTCCTGACAGGGGGCGGGTCCCGCCTCAGCCCCCCCAGTCCAGCAGCCCCTCCCCAGAGAACACTGAGGGTGATGGCGGTCATCAAGGGCCAGGGGACCCTGCCAGGACGTGACGCATTTTACGTGCGTGAGACAGCGGGTTGATGGAATGGTGATGTGGAGACACTCGGACGTGCCCTGGAGGTGGCCCACTGGGTGGCACTTGGCGTTTGGCACCAGCAAAACACAGGCTGACTAAGGGTGTCTGACTTCTTTGGAGTTGGCCAGAGACGCCCTGGGCCCAGCTGGGGGCCAGGACAGCTATGAGCCAGGTCAGGGGACATTGTGCAGGGGACAGAGAGGCCCCGCTCTGACTCAGGGTGAGTTTCGGGTCCACAGGCAGGAAGAGGGGCCAGGGCCCAACTCCCGCCTCCCTGGGCACCTTCCTGGCCTCTCCCAGTCTCTCCCAAACCCAGACTGGCTACAGATTTACCAGACTTACACGTTGCCCCCCAGGGGTGGGGAGCCCATCCACGGTTGTGCCCCCATCCCCTGAGCTCTGAGGACGGAGGTCCTGGGGCGGGGCTGCGGAGAGGCGAGAGTATCCTATTTTCAGGGAAAACGCCTACAGCTGGTAAATTTAGGAAATAATGCTTTGAAAGTGAAGTGTGACTTTTTAGAATAGAAAGACAGGAAGCTCTTAGAAATTGCAAGATTCTAGACCTAATCAGAAGTCTATTTTTTACCTTCTGCTTCCTATAGCTTCCTCAAAGTGCAGATTCTTCTGACTAATTTTAACGGGCTCTGTGCCCACGTTCTGTCTCAGGGTGGTCAGCCCTGAGCACGGGTCTCACGGCCCAGTCCGTGCAGGCTGGTGGTCCGGGGTTTGATACCCTGACCACCCCGTGTGGGCCGTCGCTGTCCCTGCGGGCTGCACTGGCCTGTCCTCTGTAAGCAGCAGGGCGGAGCTGGCCCGGCGGTAGGATGCCCAGACCCCACCACACTGCACCCCTCGGTGAGCTTCAGTCCTGTGCCCACGAGAAGGGGAACAAGCAGGGACGGAGATGGGGAACTGATCGATGCCGCAGATGCACACGAAGCACCCACTGTGTGCCCAGCCCTGAGCCGGCGCAGTGGTGACCTCCCCTCACCCCGGCAGCTTCCGTCCGGCATGGCCAGTCTGGGTACCTCGGGATTCCCGCTCCTGGGGACCGCCGCAATCAGTGCTGTCAGGGACCCTGTGAAACGTCCGATTCTCCCGGAATCGGAAAACACACGTGGTCGTCAGGCAGCTTGGCTGACGTCCATGTACACTTACTGCTGACCCAGCCGCGACACGTTTGGTATTCACAGTGGAGAGCGAGGCTCCTGAAGGCAGAAGTGACAAAGACCCACTGACACTGTGACAGGGCTGGTGGAAACCTCCCCCGCCTGTGCGTTCACACATGCACATCACACACTCTCACCCACACTCACAGTACACACACCTCACACACTCACTCACAGCACCTCTCACTCTGGGAAGCTGCTTGTCCCCAGGCCAGAATCTCCCAGGCAGGTGGCCCGTCAAGCCCAGGACTCTGCTTGTCCTGCTCACCTTCCTCTCTGAGGCGGACCTGAGGGATGAGAACTGGGGGCTGCAGCCCCGAACCCCAAACCCCAATGTCCGCTTGTCTAGCAGCCGCCCCCCTCCCCGCAGCGCCCATGCACTGGTCAGCCCTGGGGCCCCGCCGGGGCTCAGAGAAGTCGGCCGCATGCTGGGGGCCGCCGCTGTGCTGGCCCGTGTCCGGGTGGCGGTGGGCAGCCCCTGCCGGACGCCGAGCTTCTCACCTCTGCCCAGGTCCCCCTGGGCCTGCCAGGGGAGAACCAGCTACGCCCGCGGCCGCGTTTAGCACTGTGGGTGTGAGTGTGTGAGGCAGCTGTGATGACCCGCGGGTCCTGATGCCGTGTTGCTCTTTCCAAACAGATGACCACACCAGGGTGGTGTTGAGCCAGGTGGACGGAGTGCCCTGTTCGGACTACATTAACGCCTCCTACATAGATGTAAGTCCCCGTCACCCTGTCCCTGGCCCAGCGTGACCAGCCTGCCTGGACCGTTTGAGGGCTGAGTATGAACCGTGACTCGTGGGCATTCGCTCGTCTGGCTCCAGGAATGCGAACTGTCACAGCTGCACCGGGCAGCTGGGCCACAGCGCAGACGGCACAGCGGCATCCACACCCTTCCCATCAGTGGCTGTGTCCTGGAGTTCACTTTCTGAAAACATAAGCCCCCAAAATGTTCGCTACAGCTTTGTTTATGTTACTGACAACACAGAGCAGGCGGGACCAGCTAAATGCAGTGTGGTAAAACCACACACAGTAGATTAGTACAAATCTATTGTAATCGATCCTTAAAAGATCATTTAATGTGAGTACCGTATAGGAGAATTTGTACACATAAACCCATTAAAAATACATGAATTGTCTGTGTGTCTGCCCATGGGTATGTCTCAGAAGACATCCACAGAAAAAGGCGCTGGAGAAAGACATACAAAAACAGCTTTTGTTATTTCTGAAGTTCCTGGTGAATGCTGTTCTTACTTTTTTGTGTGAGTTTTCCAGATGTTTCTTCATGAATATGTATCACTTTCCATACAACAGTAGGAAGGTCTTTCTCAGCAGAGAGAATTTCGGAAAATTATAAACCTGATTTTATTTTTCTAGGGTTACAAAGAGAAGAATAAATTCATAGCAGCTCAAGGTAAGCTCCTCCGTGTTCCTTTCTCATCTCACACATTCACACACTCACACGCACTCACACTCACATCCACACTCACACACACCCGTTCTGGGTCAGCCGCTGGAGTGGGGGCTGGCACTCCGAGACCCACTGACACGGAATGGCCACGGACCCCTCGGACACCAGCTGCTGACACCGCTCTCACTTAGTGCCTGGTGCTGCCTGTGAATTCCCCTAACTGGGTGCCGGGGCCTAGCTCCTTGCGGACTGCCCAGCTCCAGGGAATAGCGGGGAGCGTGGGGTGACCGGCGGGTCCCTCCCAGCCCACTGGCTCTGGAATTCTGTAGGGTGTGAACAGGACCCACTGGCCCTTTTGTGCCTCAGAGCTGGGGGTGGGGGAAAACAGCCATCCAGGGCCTGAAGGCCAGGGTGCTGTGGGCTGGAGCCTGCCCGACTTCTCTGTGCCTGACCCCGGGGCCCTCCTGCACTCGCAGGCCCTAAGCAGGAAACAGTGAACGACTTCTGGCGGATGATCTGGGAACAGAAGACATCAACCATCGTCATGCTGACCAACCTGAAGGAGAGGAAAGAGGTGAACTGGGGGCCCAGGGGGGCCTTCTTGTCGCTGCCGCCACTGGGAGGGGTGTAAGCGTGCGTGCGTGCGTGCGTGCGCGCATGTGTGTGTGGAGGGGCGTCACCACTTCCTTTTCTATTTCTCTCCCTTCTTATCACTTCAGAAGGGAAAATAACCGCCCCCTGGCTCAGCAGCGTTTTTATCTTGAAATAATTCTGGGTTCCAAGTAGCTGTCGACATAAGAAACATCCAAACCTGTAGAGCATTTTTGTGAGTTTGCGCCAAACTAACTGCCTTGCGGGGGTGCCAAAACCGCAACGAGCTGAGAAGACACGCCCGAGCGCGGCGGGTGTGCCCCGTATTCTAGAACCAAAGGAGGAGACATGAGATCCGGGGGTGGAAGGGCAGGAGGCAGGAGGCTGCCAGGCGGGGAGATCTCCGGGACGGGTGACAAGCACACCAGGGAAACAGACACTTTCCGTGTGCCGGTGGGTACGGCACATTGATAATTCATGTTACAGCCCTCAGAGAGGTGTTCGGGGACAAGGTGACAGTGAGGGGTCCCTGGTCTCGTGCCCCGATGGGAGAGGGTGCCCTGGGGGGCCTGGGGAAGGGGGAGACGACTCTGACATGCCAGGGGTGTGTTGTCTAGACGCAAAAAGATGAAATGTTCTTGCTGACTTATGGTCAAGATGACTCGCTTACCGTTAGGGATTTTTATGTTCACCTGAAGTGGTCACTTCACTCTCCAGCTTTTCGGGTCCCCTCTGCTGGCCCCCCTGAGCTTGTCAGGGCTGGGGTGCGGCCCCATTTTTATCCGCAGAGCTTGCTGTTGCAGACGACGGGGCGAAGGCAGAAGGGTTTTTCCTTGTCTGCCCAGGGTCGCCCCCGGCCAGCAGGGCCTCCGCGTGTCTGACGTTTAGTATGTTGAGCACGTGACCTGCGGGGCCTCAGACTATAAATGAGAGTGACTTCCTGCTTATCATCTAGATGGACAAACGCGTATGAAAAATAAGATGCGTTGAGCAAATGCTGCCTTATCATTCCGACGTATTTAATTAGCTGTTTCTAATTCAAAAAGTAACGTGCATTGTGAGAACCTGAAACCTCCTGAAAGAAGCCGAGTACACCGGTTCATCTCCCACACGGGCAAACCCTTGCCTGGGCCTCCTGGGCCGGCCCTGGCCCGCTCAGGGCCAGCGGTGTAAGCAGCCGGCCAGTGGGCCACCCGCCTCCTGCTGTGTGCAGCCCACCAGGAGAGGCCGGCACCAAACAGAAAGCAAGCAAGCGGGGACCATCAGGGGGTGACCTAAGAAGTAACGGGGAGAGAAGGGGGCCATGGTGCTCCATCCGGAGGGCCGAGCCGGGCAGGCGGAGGCTTCTTCGTGGCTGCAAGCCTTCGCCTCAGGCAGAGGGACACGGGCCCTTTAGAGCCACCGGCGTTATCGGGTTCCTGCAGTGGGGAGGAGGGGACGGCAGAGGCAGCCAGCCACAGGGGCGTGGTCGGGGTGGCAGGGGTGGTGCTCACCTAGGGGCGATGCTGGCGCTGGGTCGTAAAGACCGGAAGGAATCTTACCAAATCCCGCCCCGGAGAAACATGAGAGGCAGGGGGATGGGCGTCCTTCTGCACCCCGGGCCCTGGGGTGCCCATGCCAGGGCCGGATGGCTAAAAATGCACCAGGGAACCGGGCTAGGGGCTTGAGGGGCTGGCTGAGGCACGGGGGGCAGGGGGACTTCTGGGGGACTGTCCTTTATGAAGTGAGCTCACTCTCCAGAAGGAAGGCAGAATTGGGAACTGCAGGGAGACTTGTGAGAGGTGGGGAGATGGTTCTAGAACATTCTAGCCTGAGGGCCCAGGCCAAGGTGGTGGGAGCAGGCTGAGAGGAAGGCCCAGCTCAGCGAGAGACACTGCGCCGGGCCCGAGGCCCCAGAGGTGCTGCTCTCGCCTTGTCACTCCCTGGCAGGGGGCGAGCTGGCCTGTCCCCAGCCCAGCCCAGGCAGCTTGGCTGAGGCTCAGGGACAGGGCAGCCCTCTGAGACAGCAATAACCGTCCGTGGGACACTCAGCTCAGTGGCGTTTGGGGTGGAAGGCCAGGCCCCGGCTGGGGCGGTCGAGAGGCACTGAGGTGGCCCCAGAGCCATCGTCACGGCTATGCAGGAACTAGCCTGCAACCACGTTTGTTTCCGGTTGGGGTAGATGGGGCTTGTGTTTTATTGTTGAAGGAGTTGGGACAGAGCTGGGGAGGGTCCTGCCCAGGCCGTCCTCTCTCCCTGGAGGCAGCTGGGGATTCCCAGGGACAGCCTGGCTGGGGAGGGGGAGGGCTTGTTAGTGAGTGGGGAGCACACTGAGCCCTGGCAGGAGTGGGGCCGGGGCCCGCCCCCTCCGCCCTGACCTGGTGGCAGCTGTCGCCTGGCGTTTTCTCTGTGATGTCACTCGGAAGCCTCCCGCGGGATCTTTCCATCCTCTGACTCAGAGCACGCCTGCTTCTGCATCCCCCGGTCCACCGTTTCACATTAAATCGTTTCTCAACAGAGTTCCCTTTTTCTTCACTGCTTACACTTCTGTTGTGGTCACCTTGGCTTCAACATCCTGGTGGGTGTTGTGAAACTCGCTGCTCTGTCATCTCGTGGCCTGGTGGGCGGGGCATCCGCTGTGGGGGCAGGAGGCCCAGGGCACGTACTTGTCACACACTGGGCCCGGGGTGGGGGCCGGGGTGTGCATAGCCCTGGTCCGGAGGGAGGGCCTGGGGAGACCCCAGGAGGCCGAGAGTGGCCCACGCCAGTGCTTTCGGGGCTTTGCTTCTCTGGGGGCCACTTCAGAGACACCCAGGGCCCGGGCGTAGGGAGGGGACGTTGTCCCGTGGGTGTCATCCCACAAGCACTGGGCTTGGGTAAACACTAAACGCCTTCTGGGTTGTAGGGTTATTAATCCTCGTGACTGACCCCTCAGCTGTCCCCCCGTGGGCTGTTTCCAGAGTAAACTGTCCAATGTTTAGGAAGCTGCTGCCTCCCAGAGACTGGTGCTGAGCAGAACTTCTGCCTCTGTGGGTCCCCATGCTCAGGAGGCCTGACCGGCCGCTGGTTAGGTGCCAGGGTGCCTGGGCTGCACCCCGGGAGCTGGTGGGGGATCCTGTGTAGCTAGGAGGGCGGGAAGGGACGGGAAGCAGGCTCTCTGCAGCTGAGTGTCAAGCCTGCTGTGTCTGCACCAGCTCTGTCCTCGCTGGAGAAATGAGGGGCTTTGTCACCCTCAACGGCAGAGCAGCCTGGGGCCCCTCAGGTCTGAACTTAGGAGCCGAGCTGGACAGGGCCACCTGCCAGACCCGTGGGGGAGTGTTTGGGGACACATGGTCCCAGGCGCTGGGTGCACGCCCCATGCCCTGGGGGCCTGCAGGGTGCGGGCGCGGGCTCAGCCAGAGGGTGCAGGAAACCTGTGGGCTCGGTGATGGCTAAAGGCATGAGGCACCTGAGCACTGGCATCAGAAAGGCCCAGTTACAGGCCACCCTGAAGTGGCCGTGCAGCCTCAGTTTCCCTGTTGACAAGCAGACACGTACCTGAGCTCTCCCCTGGCCCCGAGCGCCGTTTGGTTGGCACCTGGCGTGTGGGAGGCCTGCCGGCAGTGACAGCGGGGGACGGCGATGCAGTGACGAGAGGTGCCCACCGGCCCCCGCCCCGTCCGATTGTCCCGTGCAGGAGAAGTGCTACCAGTACTGGCCGGACCAGGGCTGCTGGACCTACGGACACATCCGGGTCTGCGTGGAGGACTGTGCGGTGCTGGTAGACTACACCGTCCGCAGGTTCTGCGTCCAGTCGGTAAGCGCCCGGTGCGACCAGCGCCCTGGGAAGGCCGTTCTCCACGGGGGCGTGTCGGGAGGGAGCCCAGGACCACGATTTGTAATGTGGAGAGCTGCGTCCCCCCAGCATCGCCCCCCGCATTGCTGCCCAGCACTGCCCCCCAGCACTGCCCCCCCTCCACTGTCCCCAGCTTTGCTCCCCACTCCTCAGCCCTGCAGCGGCTTTCGCTGAGTGGGTGCCAAGGCCAGAGGGCGTGCCAAACGAGGACGGGGTGGGAAGGGGACCGGGACAGGTGTCAGTGGTCCGAGCAGGTGGGTCTACAGCCAAGGTGCCCACGAGTCCTCACAAAGCGCCGGACACTCCTGGCTCCCGGGGTTAGGGGGGTTCCGCGTGGAGGAAGCGAGGTGGTCGGCGGGGCCAGGGGCGGGTCCCCCATCACACTGCCCTGTCACACACTGGAATCACGAGGCGGGATTTTTTCTAACAGTTTCAAAATTACATCTGAAACTTCCTCATTCTCGCCTGCTAGTTGTCCCCCAAAGGGTTCTGCAGCGGCGCTCGGCAGAGCCGCCTGCGCGCATGTGCACGAGGCAGAGAAAGTAGCGACCTCCCGGTACAAACCAGCAGAGGCGGGAGGCCAGGAGCAGGAGGCAGAGGGTCGGGGTCATTGGACTGCGAAATGGGAGTCTGAGGTTCTAGAAGCCGCAGCAAAAAAGGGGGAGACGGCCCTGGCTGGTGTAGCTCAGTGGATTGAGCGCGGGCTGGGAACCAGAGGGTCCCGGTTCGATTCCCAGTCAGGGCACATGCCTGGGTTGCGGGCCAGGTCCCCAGTGAGGGCCATGTGAGAGGCAACCATACATTGCTGTTTTTCTCCCTCTCTGTCTCCCTCCCTTCCCCTCTCTCTAAAAGCTCTGGCCGTTCTCACTGTCCCCTGTGTGCCCGCTTCCCAGACGCTTGCGTGCACGCATGCGTCGCACACTATACACAGACCCACGTGAACCTATGTAAGCACAGGCATGGATGCACACACAGGGCACATGCATACACATGCATGCACACACATGTAAACACATGTGCGCACACCCCCAGATCCACTGTGGTCTGGGGCACACTCATGGGCTCTGGGGAACAACCTCCAAGCAGCTCTGAGGAGGGTCCAGGGCGTCTCCAGCAAATAGGCCAACAGCATCATCTTCCCCCCCTCAGTTCAGACGCTGGGGCATGGGAGCGATGCTGTGGGTAATGACAGAGGACTGCAGGGCCCCTGAGTCCTGCGTGGGCTTTCTGGATGCACCTGGCTGCCCAGGGCCTGCCTGGCCTGAGCCTGGAACTAGTGCCAGCGGACTCTGTGCCTCTGCCCTTGTGCACAGCCACGGCAGGTGCTCAGAGCTGGCCGCAGGCCTCGGGCTTCCCTGCTCGGGGCTTCCTGCCACCACGGACGGGGCCCTTCCTGCCCGAGGGCCCGCGGCTGCCACGGCTGGGTGGGGGTGCGAGGCGGGGATGCCTGTGCCCTGCACATCTCCTTGTCCCTCCCCGCAGCAGCTGCCCGATGGCTGCAAAACTCCGCGGCTCGTGTGCCAACTGCACTTCACCAGCTGGCCTGACTTTGGGGTGCCTTTCACCCCCATCGGGATGCTCAAGTTCCTGAAGAAAGTGAGGACGCTTAACCCTGCACCCGCCGGGCCCATCGTGGTCCATTGCAGGTACATCAGGCTTCGGCCGGCCCCGTGTGAGGACAGCCCTGGTGCACCAACCAGTGTGGGCAGGGGGTGGGCGGGGCATGCGTGCAGCAGCCTGCAGGCACTGGGCCGAGCCCAGAAAACCCACGCCCTGTGCATTCCATGGGAATTGCACCCTTTCTGCAAAGGCACATGAAGGGGACCCCAATATCTAAAACAGACACGAGCCCAGGAGCCCGGGTTGACGGTGGGAAGGGGACTGGCAGCTGGCCTCCCCTTCATGGCTCCCAGGGTCCCCCAAGTCACCCCAGGAGCAGGGACGCAGACCACACTTCCCAAGGAGCCCCCCAAGCCTTGCTGGAGGAACACAGGAAGCTCGTGGGGGCACCGTGAGCAAACAGTGGCCAGGAGAGCTGGCCGGTGTGCGGGGACCTGGACCTGCTCTCGGGTTCCTCGGTCCCCTGGTCAGGACTGGGACGGACAGCCTGGGGGGGACCTGGGCCTTGCATCAGGTGAGCGGTGGCGGCTGCTGCTGCTGTGGTCACTCCTGCAGTCGTACAGAAGCAGTTTCGGAAGCCCCTGGGAAAGACTTCCTGGCCTTGCACTTTTCCCCGGGGCACCGGCATGGCCCGCCCCCCAGCACCTCTTGCACCGCCCCCTCTATGAGCCCCAGGCCGCAGACGGTCAGTGAGCACCATGTGGCCCCTCTCAGCCTTCTGGTGGGTGCTTGTTCACCTCCCTTCACGTACCTGTTGGGCGGGGTGTCTTTACCTGGCTCTGCACCTGCCGGTTGTCTCTTACTTTGTAAAGATAAGATTCCCTGAGGGCCTCTCCTGTCTCCTCTGCTCTCTGTGTGGGGTGGGGGGACCTCATCCGAGGGTGTCTTCACTGTCCCAGCACCATTGGAGACCAGCTGGAAAGAGGCGCATTGTCCTCCCCGCCCAGAGGGCAATGGGGGACTTCGTTCATGAAGTTGTGAGCCTTTTGTTAAAAAGGTCATTTTCCTGCCCTGGCCAGTGTGACTCAGGGGGTTGGAGTGCTGCCCCATGTACCAAAAGGTTGCAGGTTCCATTCCCGGTCAGGGCACATCCCTAGGTTACCGGTACAGTCCCAAGTCCCGGCACATGCTATCCTCAGTCTAGGTGTGTACAGAAGGCAACCATCGATGCTTCTCTCTTGCACCCATGGTTCCCTCTCTCCCTTCTTCTCTCTAAAAAAAACCAGTGAAACAAATGTCCTCAGGTGAGGGTTTAAAAAAAAAAGATCCCTTTCCTATATTGAAAGCCATGGGCCAGTCTGCAGGGACTGGAGGGGGGGCCTGGCTCAGCCACGGGCAGCTCTGGTCGCTGCAGCATCGGGAGTTTATTTGTGCGGGGAATGCGTGCGGCGTGCAGCTGTGTCTCGGCTGAGACGGGAAAGTTGGGGCGGGGCCAGCAGCAAGGTGTCGGGAGGGAAGGAAATCTGAATCTGGAATCAAGTGAGGCCAGCTTCCCAGAGGAAATCACCCATCAGACACCCTGAGCTAAAGTCCCCGCTAGGATGCCTGAGCACCTCCCATTGCTGTGACCCGGCTGGCTGGCGGGGCCTCTTCTGAAGAAGCTGGAAAAACCATCTATGGTGTGACAGTTTAAAAAAAAAGAAAAAAGAACCTGATTACACAAGTCCTAACGAGCAGACAACACTTGGTCGTAGAGGAAGAATTATGTGTACAAGCCTCACGCCAGGCTTGCCACTACAGCCTGCTCTGATCTGCCCGTTTCTAGATCATTTTTGCTAAGATTGGGGCGCCCTCTGGTGGCCTTGCCATAGACTTGCTCTTTAGTAACCCCAGCAGGGTCCTGTTCAGTGATGAGTTGTCAGCCTCCCAATTAAGGGCAGGCGTGCCCTTCCCTGTCCTGACGTGCAGGCACCTTCTGAGGCCCTGTCATTTGCTTCAGGGCCTGGAGGGGATATGGCTGACATGTGGCCTCTTTCTTTGTCCCCGAAGCGCGGGCGTGGGCCGCACGGGCACCTTCATCGTCATCGACGCGATGATGGACATGATGCACGCAGAGCAGAAGGTGGATGTCTTCGAGTTCGTGGCAAGAATCCGCAACCAGCGCCCGCAGATGGTGCAGACGGATGTGAGCCCCCCGTCCCTGGCCCAGCCTCTCGCCCTGGCAAAGGTCTTTGCAGCCCGACATCGGCTGACCCCCGATGGCGCATGGGGCACAGCGCCTGGGGGAGGCCATCCTCGGTCACGCGGCTGCCATGTGGTCTTTATGTAAGGCCATCAACGGTCACTGTAAATGGCCATCAGTGTCGCTTTTGCCCCCAACCCCCTCCTGCCCCTGGAGCTGCAAGCCCCACGCGGCCGGAGCTGTGGGGCGCATGCCAGGGCTGCCTGCTGTGTCCCTGCAGACGCAGTACACATTCATCTACCAAGCCTTACTGGAGCACTGCCTCTACGGGGACACCGAGCTGGACGTGTCCTCCCTGGAGAAGCACCTGCAGACGCTGCAGGGCACTGCCAGCCGCTTCAACAAGGTCGGGCTGGAGGAGGAGTTCCGAGTGAGTGTCCTCGGCTCCCCGGGAGGCCCCTTCCCACACCACCCCGCTTACAGACCCCAGAAAACCCCTCCTCGATAGGCCGGGGAGGGAGGGCACAGGCTCTGGGAGCTCAGCAGCACCCTGGGCTTGGCGGGGGCGGGGGCGTGCACACATGTTTATTCCCCAAGACCCAGGAGAAGTCTGGGGAAGATACGGGTGCCCGGCATCAGGAAGCTGGGGACGTGCGCAGGAGTGTCAGCCTTTCAACCCCGTGGCTGTGGCCTTCTCTGCCTACAGAAACTGACTAACGTGCGGATCATGAAGGAGAACATGAGGACAGGCAACCTGCCGGCGAACATGAAGAAGGCCAGAGTCATCCAGATCATCCCGTGTAAGGCAGCCCGGGCCTCGGGGTTCAGCACCCGGCATGGCGGGCAGGGCGTTTCCCCGCCGCTTCAGTCCCTGGGAAGTTGCTCACCTCCTGCCTCCGTAAACCAGGGCCCAGGGCAGGGCACCCCGGGGCTCAGTGCTCCTGGGGGCTCCATCAAGTGCTGGTGACAGGACGCCGCCTCCCCCCCCCACCCCCGTGAAGCAGCGAGTGACCGTGGCAGTCGTGCGTCAGGCGGGCAGCTTGTGACGGCTCAGTGGTGGGAGGGGGACGTCCTGGGAGCGGGGAGTTGCTTCAGCATTTCATCAAACCCTCCCCCAAGCCTGGGCGGAGCGCTGGCACCTCCTCTATGAAGAGTAGCAGTCCTGACCCAGGCCTGACAGCCGGGACCTTCCAGGGAAAGGCCTTGGGGTGGGCCAGGCCTCGGCAGAGACAGAGGATGGACCACAGCGGTCAGAGGGGCGATGCAGGGAGGGCCCCGCCTTGAGAAGCGGGGGTGCCTCATTGCAGACACCCCACCCCGAGGACCCCCAGCCCGTGACGCCAGCAAGGCCATACGCAGACTTGCTGTGGAGGCCACACTGTGCGCAGAAAGCGCGTGGGGACTGTCTGTGCGAAGATTCCCCGGCCGCAGGCTCTGGAGTCACGCCGTGAGGTCCCCGGCCAGCTACTCTGGGTGGCCTCCCCGGCCACTTCCCTCTTCCCCCTTAAATGCAGTATCCATAGTGCCCCTACCTTGGTTGGAATCATCTCAACTCATGACGGATGAAAGCTGTGCATGGATTATTTTCAGGGCCTCCCTGACCGAGTGCAGCCTCCCTGCACCGCTGTAATTCACCTGTTCTGCAAAGTAAACCTTCTGGGCGTTGACCTCGCTAAGTGATTTGATTAATAGGTTCCATATCCCCGAAGCTTGCAGCCGCAAGTTCAAGTTTGCAGGGCAGGACGGTGTGTTGCTAACTAAGGGGACGTGCTGCCTTGCAGATGACTTCAATCGCGTGATCCTGTCCATGAAGCGGGGCCAGGAGTACACAGACTACATCAATGCGTCCTTCATCGACGTAAGTCCCGTGGACCTCCGTGCTGTGCTGGGCACCCTCGATCAGCTCGCCACAGACCCTCGATCGGCTCACCGTCACGGTCAGAAAGGCTGGACGTGCCTGCAGAAGTCCACACTATTTCATTAGAATTACTTGCTTAAAAAAAAAGGGTAATGGACTTTGGAAATGGAGGAGAGAGACACAGCAGCAAGAAATTCACTATTTTTTCATTCTGCCTTTAACATGTAGCATTTTTTTTTTCCATTACCACTGGTTAGATATCGGTGCTTCCTCTCTCTCCCCCCCCTCCTCAGTCTCTGACACATGCCAGCAGAACAATATGATGGGTGGGGAGAAGCTCACAGGCACACCTGCCATTAGGATGTCTGTTTGCAGACGAGAAAACGGTGCCAAAGGTCTCTGGGCCAGGTGGAGGGACTGGGATATCAACCACTTCCTCCAAATCCAGCCCCAGGGTTTTTGGCTCAACCATGGTGCTAACTTACC
>PVJI01013312.1:0-48236 GCA_004026765.1 Micronycteris hirsuta
GCCCCACAGCCACAGTGAGTCCCAGCTGTGCCTTAGCCCACATCCTCGGTCTTCCACAAGGACACAAGGACCTCAACATCTACGGTGGCCCTGAACAGTGACCTGCAGCAGTAATGGACAGGGGAAAACCACTGATGTGCCACCTTTCTGGTGAGGCCAGCTCTGGAAAAGTGAATGACGGAGGGACAGGAAAGGGATGAGCGAGGCCGGAGAATGGGGAATGGGTACACAGTGAGAACCCACCCAGGGTGACCATGCTGTGCGCCCAGCTAGGGACGCTGGAGGGGTCTCATGGAGCCAACTGTGAGGCCTGCCCCCCAAGTGAAAGTGCCCCAAAGGGGTGAGTTCACGGCTCTTGAAGAGAGGAACCCTCGGCCAAACACACCAGCCCTCCTGGGCAGGGGGAGGGAGAGGGGAGAGAGGTACTGGGGGGAACGGGGTGGGCTGGGAGTGGCTGTAATCCCTGGGGTCAGGGTTCAGACGCTCCTCAGATCATCTAGAATTGAAATTGCTGTTCTAACTCCTCTCACCTGCCCAGATGCTGCCCGGACAGCATCAGAGCTGACTCATCTTCTCGTCACCTCAAGGACAGGCCACCCACACCCCTCCAGAGACTCTTACTCTTTGGGTTTTCAAGAGGGAATGTCCTGTATCAAAACTGCCAGCCAAGCGACAGAAGATGGCTTGGGGCGGCCCCTCCCGGCAGCAACAGCTCCACAGGCCTCCTGCCCCCAGTTCAGTATCGGCCGACACGTCATCACCAAGAGAGAAATAGAAATGTGTGGCTCCGGGGCCCCGACAGGCACTTCCAGACGAGCCACTGTCGGTCGGAGGGCGTGTCCACAGCCCCAGACTCCGGGAGGCCGGGAGCTGTGCTGGGCGTGCCAGACACCAGTATTGGAGGCCATAAATCCTTCATCCCGGCCACTTCCACCAGCAGTTTCAATGCAAGAGTTTCGTGTTTTTTTATCTCATCCATACGTCTTCGTAAATTCTTCTACCAAGTTAATAAAAGAGGTTTGATTTGATAGAAAACAGGCACCATGCGGCTGATCCTTAGGAACACCCGAAGGGGCTTCCTCTCGAGCTCTGGGGGAAACGGCCTTTATTATAATAAATCAAAATTAAAGCTCCTTGGGATGGAAAGCACTCAGCTGGCAGCCCCCTCATCACTCCCAAGGCCACTCTCACGTGTATCTTGGGGGAAGCTGAAGGGTGGCGTGATACACACCCCAGCATTTGAGACAGAGATCTGCTAGCAGAGTCGAACTTGGACACAGAAGCTGCGTTTTGCGGAGAGCTGGCGTTTTCACTCCGTATGTCCTTGGGAGGAAAAGATCTTTAAAAAGTCAGTATCATGGAACTAGGCAGATGAATAAATAAGATAGATAAACAAAAACTCCCCTCTCTAGAGTCCTAACGTCCTTTTTGAAAAGTGATCGTTAGTGTAAAAACTTGGGCTTAACTTCTGCAAGATTTTTTTCTCATTCATTATTTAAAAAAAAAAAAAAAAGGCCTAGCGGTGTCTAATTCGTCACCAAGGCGTTGTTTCCCTGCAGGCCGAAGCCATCTGTCAGCATTGGCTGCCACGCCGCTGAGTTGAGACGGATCCTGAGCCGAGTCGGAGCCCAGAGAGGAAGTGTGGCGGGGGTCAGGTCACAGGGTCGGCCGCATCACAAGGGAAGCAGGGGGCGGGCGGCTGGATGGCCACAGCTCTGCTGTCCTTGTCCTAGGCCATGTGCACAGGCTGAGTGGGGTAATTTGTCACTTGAGTCTCAACTACTTCAGGGTTTAGGAATTTGACTGCTAGTTTCTCCAATGAGCAAAACAACCCCCAAACGTCCCAGGAACCAACCCACGTCTCCTTCCCCAGCAGGTGGGCAGCCCTGGTGGGTCACATGGTGGCCATGGAGGTGGCAGTCAGGTTTCTCACAGGCACGAATGATGGTGAGCAACATCCCAGCAGGTGTGTCCTGGAGGCCCCCTGGCTCTCTGCCCCGGGGCTCGGACCTCAGGGTCCTAAGAGGAGCCCGATCCCGTCTCCATCTTCAAAGCCCTCCCCATAGTCTGGAATGCTCAGGGCAGGCCTGGGCGCGGCACCCACCTATCATCTGAGCGATGGTCTTCTCGTACTCGGCCACTATCTTCCTGTAAGAGAAGTGAAAATGCATTGGGACCGTGACAACAGAACAGCCTTTAATTCCCCACAGGGCCCACATGCCAGGCCTCAACGACCCGACCAATGTCAGGCTGAGAGGACAAGTCCCATCTGTCCCAGTTGGCTCACACTCCCAGGGCCACCTCCGACCTCAGCCCTCTCCTTGCACACCCAGGCAGGTGCATTTTCCCAGTGCACAGCTCTGGACACACCACTCCCTGTGCAAAACCTTCAAAGTCCCCCCACTACCCACTAATTAAAAAATAAAGCCAAACTTTTGCCTGACCATCCAAGCGTTCTGCCACCCGGGCCCACTCTTCCTCATTAGCTTCGCCGCCTGCCACACCATGTCATGAACACAGCGGTGCAATGGGAACGAAGGATTTCTTGTTTGCTCTGGGCTTTCTCGCCTCCATGCCCTTGCCTGTGTGGTTCATGTCCCCTCTCTACCTGCACCTTTCACAGTCTCTTCATTTCTCAAGGCCCAATGCAAAAGCTTTCTCTTCCAGGAAGCCTTCCCTGATTTCTCCTTCAAGCTCCCTAACATTTAATCTGACTCCTCTTCCATCATCTCATAGAATACGAGTGGAAGCATCATAGCATGTGAATGGAAGCTCTTCAAGGCCCACAGCCATTTCTTAGTCACTTGTGTTTGGTATGGAGGGGCAGGGGGAGGAAAGAGTAGCCCTTCTTGGGTAGTAGTGATAAACAGAAGCTACAAAAAAGCACTAAGATCCCTTGCCTATAAGACCGCCTCACTGCTGCCCACAGGTGGGAGGACCCAGGAGTAAAGAAGCCCCTCCTCCCAAGTCAACCTTCTGGAAGGAGCCTCTTGAAAAAGACGTGGGGGTTTCACCTACATTATCCAATAATTACTTTCCACAGGGAACCAGGAGCTGCTAACTACCCGCAGACCCAGTGCCCTGGTTACAGATGACCCTCCCCCCGCAGCTGTGTGACTCAGCCTGGTCAGTCACAGGCCCTGTAGGCTGGGCTTAGTCCCCAGCATGGGAAGCAGGGGCCTCGATCCTGAATTTCAGGGCTGTGGGGAATTAAATGAGGTTACAAGGGTGAAGAAAAGCAGAGGGCCATCCGCAAAGGCCTCGCAGCTACTGGGGGTCTGCCCCCGACTTTTCAACTGAGGCTCCAGGGCCGGCGCCTTCCCCTGGAGTGGACCTACAACAAGAAAGGTGACCGTGACGGGAGCCCACTTGGGTTCTTTCTAACTCTACTCAGAAGCCCTCTGTGTTTTCTGTGATGAAACGGCACCTCCTTGCATCCCAGAACCAGAAACCAGTGATGGATCACCGCGGCTGTCCCGTCGGAGTCATCACGCCCGAGGACACAGGCTGGTCCATGGCAAGTGAGGGACGTGTCTTCTCAGAACTGCTGGGGGACCAGAGGCCTGATGCTGCTCAGCTGTGCTGTACCTTCACCTCATCCTCACAGTGACCCCATGAAGCCGCGTGCTCACTGTCCCCAGAATTGCTGATGGGGTGCTGAGGCACAGCGTCCTGCAGGTACCTCTGCAGGACCCCAGCACTACAAAGTGGCAGAGCTAGGATTCAAACCCAGGCCTTGGACACTACGGCCTTGGCCTCAAGGCACTAGGATTTATCCCCTTTCACAGATGATGGAAGTGAGCCGGAGTCATCACAGGCCCAGAGGCAGGGAGGAAGCAGAGCCCGATTTCCAGCTGGTCTGGCTCTAGAGCAGCGCTGTCACACTCATTGTCACCGGGGGCCACGTCAGCCTCGCGGTCCCCTTCAAAGGGCTGAATGTAATTTTAGGACTGTATAAATGTAACTTCTCCTTAACTAGGGGCAAGGAGCTTGGTGCTGCTGCCGGGTAGAAACAAGGTGCCGGGCCGGATAAAACAAGGTGGAGGGCCGGATTCGGCCCGCAGGCCTCGTGTTTGCCACCTGTGGTCTAGAGGGTGACGGGCGTGGCACTGGGGCCACCAGACACCAGTGTGGCTGCGCCGGCGGGGGACACATGAAATCCTATCACACCAGGTGGTACCTATAGGTACACCTTCTCCCAGGAGACAGAAGGAGTTGGGGAACTTCCACCCTTCCCTGTATTCTCCCTTCATTTCAGTGCAGGCAGAAAACCCAAGCTACCTGTTCCCTCCCCATCACCCCTGACAAAAAAGGAGAGAGAGAGAGGGAAGAAAGCGATTTAAAGATAATGCACCCACAGGGCCTCAGTCCGAATGTGAGCCAGCACACTAACACTAAGCCCCAGGAGTTGTCCCGACAGCCCGGCCGAAAGGAGGAACTAGCAGGGTTTTTAGGAAGATACCACTTGACCTAGGAAACAGGGGATATGATTAACCAGTTTACTTGCTACTTAATATACAATTGATTTCGATAATGAATTAGCACCTGCCGTCACAGTGAGGTGCCCTATGAATGTACTAATTCTTCAACTAATTTCTAAAAATTCTCCACTCCCTTATTTCCAACTTTGAGGAAAAAGGAAACCTACTATGGATTTTCAGTGCGGCACAGACTTGCCTTGTTAAAACAGATTGCTCTAATCCCTACCTTCTCTTGCAACTGGAAAACCCAAGAGTCAATCCAGCTGAAGTGGAAGGCAGCAGGGGAGAAAACATGCACTGTGCTTCCTAGGCCGGCACATCCCAGGGTAAGTTCTAGCCCCAAAGACGGTTTCTTAGTTTCTAAGACGACGAGAAACGCAGGAAGGAAATAAAGGGTCGGGGGCAGCAGAAGTGAGAACAAGGGAGGTGGGCCGCTGGTTACAGCAGCAAGAGTTTGGGTTTCTGAGTCAGAAAGGTGAATTCAAATTCACGTTCTTCTAACTAGAAACTCCAGGATCGTGGGCAAGTCGCCTGCTCTCTCTGAGCCTTCTGAGGTCACACAGAGCTGACAGTCCTTATTGAGAGCCGGGGGGAGAAACAGAGACCACGTGTCTCAGGCCACACTTGGCATGTGGCAAGCACTATGAACATGGTATCAACATGCACATTAACACGGTAGTTATCACACATCTATTACAAAAGCAGCAACTGAAAATAAATCATTCAAGTGAAATTTGGGAGAAAACCTAGATTTAGTTTATCCACGGAGATTGGTGAAATTGATTATGTTATAACCCCATGAGGACTATTAAGCCATGCTTCAACAATGAGGTGGAGACATATGCTAAGTTACCAAGGAGTGCAGAATAATGGAGACCTCCACTTTTGAAGAAAAAAGGAGTCTCTATGGGTAACTAGCACATCTGCCGTCAGAAATGGAACGTTCTTGGAAGCAGTCACCAGAAATGGTGCCCAGCAGGTACCTCAGGGGTGTGGAGCTGGAGGCCGGTGGGGAAAGAGATTTGTTTTTTCACATTTATTGCAGTATTTAACTCACACACATGGTATTTTAATCATAGTAGAATAGTAAAAACACTTTTGTGAAAATATGAACCTTGGTACTAAAGAACAGATCACTTCTACAGAAGACACTATCCGTGGGCCATGCCACCCCGGCATGTGACCAAACCACAGGGACCGGGGGCCTGAGCACCACACTGACCTCATCTCCATCACCTCCCGCCGGCTCTCCTCATACTTCTCTTTCCACTCGGATACCTCTCGCTCCTTGGTCAGGATCTAGCCCCAGAGAGAAGGAGAGAAAGGTCAGCTCCCAATGAGTGAATTCAGATCTGCGTGATTCACCGACTGATACAAGGAGATAGTAAGCAAACGTGGAATTAAGATTTCCTACATTCAGTAATAATTATATTCAGAGAACTTCAAGGAGTGTGAGAAAGTAACAAGCCAGATCTCAGGCCTTCTCAATGCCCACTGGGCAGCAACTAAAAGGTGCATGCTTTTTTTATAAATCAAGCAAGACCATCAACGCTCGTTAAATAATTGTGGCCAGAAGATCAAAACCCACAGTTTGCCACCCATCCATGCCAGCAGGGGTCACAGGAGAACATCAGTGTCCAAAGATGGACGTGGGTATATATATTTATTTACACGTGGCAGACACGGGAGCTTTTCCCCAGGCAGCCCGAGCTGGCCTTGGCCTTGCCCGGGTCCCACTCACGCCGCCATACCTCTGCTCTGGCGACCTGCAGGGCGGAGTCCAGGTCGGGTGGCTGGAACAGGAGGCCTGCGGGTTTCTCCACCTCGGCGGTACCGATGCGGGAGTACAAGGCTGTTTTGGAGATGGAGACATCTGTCGGGTGGGCAGCTTCTCTCTGCGGAATGGTTTTTAATTAAAAAAAAAAAAAAAGTTATCATCCATCCTATGACAAAGAGGATTGCATTCATCCTCTCATGAATGGGTCAGTTGTATGGTTTGGAAACAGAGAACATCCAAAGGATGAGAAAATGCTAAGACTGATGAACAGGGGGATGGCGGACACAATCTATGGAAATCGATCACTTTGCACCTGTACAGGTGGACAAAGGGGCTCATGGCGGAGGCTCCCCAGTGCCCAGCCCTCGGAGTCGAGTGTGTCTGGTGCCTGCTTATCACTGCCATTTATCGGCCGCTGAGGCACTTAGGCACAGTGCGTAAGGACTGAGGTCATGTTCTCCTGCAGGCTCCACTTGCCAAATAAAAACATGACGTGAACAATGCTGAATCCTAGTCTGCACTTGCCTAGTCTCGGGATCGGCAGAGCCAATCATTTTTATAAGATGGTCCACATGCCCATCCAGGGGGCGGGGCATGTGGTGAGCTCCGTTTGAAAGGATATGGTTCACACAGAGCTTTGGGCCGACTGGAGTTGCCAACCCACGTCACCTTCCACAAGCTAGTTTCCGGATGCCCGAAGGTAACCGTTCAGTTGGAGTTATGTGGCCTTCAGCCTGCTGTGCCCTCGGGGAAACTGAAAGCGAGATCAAGGACAATATCCACAAGCAGTGTGATTCCCCACTCCCGCACAACTGACCCCGGATTGACTGTGGACAGTAGTCACTGTCCTCCCGCACCAGGGGAGAGGTCTGCGGTTCCTCTCCCCACCTTGGCCCGAAATGCTCAGCAGCCGCCCACACACTGGAAACGCGGTGTTAGGAGTTTCACCACCCAGCACAGCCAGGGTGTCAGTCTAGTTCTACTGCACCAGGAGCACCCAACCCGTCGTCCTCTCAGCCCTGCTCATCCACCTCCTGGTTGCCGTGGCTGCCAAGGCCACCCTCCCCCCGGGTTACGAGAGTCCAACGCCATGCTACGCGAAGGTGGTCTGGCAGGCACGGTGGACTGCTTCTTCCTCGGGAAATTTATGAGAAAAAGTCAAGCAGTGAACAGAACACCGTGGTGTGGTAGACAGACAGATTTGGGGAAAGAACAGTGAAGACTCATCTGTAAATGGCAGCAGATAAGATTAAAGAGCCAACAGGCACCGGGAAGGGGCTGCACCTGGAGGCATCTGAGCAGAATTTCTCTCTTCGGTCACAAGGACAGGCATGCTCCCCCGACCACGGCATCTGGGAAAGTGAACCTAGACGGCCAGGGGAGCTCAGGTGGAAGTTTAATGGGTAGGACTGGAGGTTCCCGGGTTGGGACCGGTTAGTGGTACGCATGCACAGTGAACTAAATGGTTCAGGTCGTCCTGGAAGGGAGCCTCTGTCCTGGGTTTCATGGCCCCTGCCTGGCCCTGGCCTGGAGCGCTGGGACCCGAATTGCAACGGCTGGTCAGAGAGGGGAGCACACAGCTCCCCGTCCAACTGGACCCTAGAGACACAGTCCCATCTCAAACGGGACACCATGAGCTTTTTGGCCTCGGGTCCTTAAGAAGCCTGGACAGGATGCTGGACCAGAACATGGGTCAACAGCCCTCAGGAGCAGGCAGGGTGGTCTCTCAGAAAAAAGCCACCGGCCGGGGCAGAGCTCCTCCGGTTGTGTGCACGGGAGAATCTTTGCCGTTTGAAGTGTTTTCAAAGTTCTACCTGAGAGAAGCTTCTCAGGAAGCAAGGGGAAAACGATGCCTCCATGTCAAGACTCACTGTGTGTGTCTGCGGATGAAGTTCATAAACACAAAATTCGAAAGAGGAGTAAAAAGAGTTCCTATCACTTTTTAAGTAAAATAATGTGTTCTTGGGGGAAAAAAACCAGAATAGTTAAAATTTCAAAATGGAAATCCCAGTCCTTCCAAAGACGAAAAAAAATAGAGGATTGGAGAGATTTGGCCAAGGTTTCCCAGACTGATCTTCAAATTCTGACCCAGAATCCACCAGCTCTCTGAAGTGCCAGAGAAAATGAACTAAGATGAACTTTATCACACTGGGCAGAAACTAAATCTGACCAACGCAGGAATTAATGATCTTGAAGCTGCCTTCGTAAAGCAAGGGAGGGAATGAAAAAGGAATAAAATAATGAGGTAAGTAAACACCAAAGGTGACTACTACCCACTACGGTGACTCTGTGTCACTTTTCATCTTGGCCACCCGGTGTTTTCAGTAAAGGGACAGGTCACACCAGAATCCCACTGAATCACTGTCCGAGTATCTGCTCGTGACATTCAAGGTACACACCCTGCTTTTCTCTCACGACCAAGACCTGCTTTTAGCCGAGATTAATAGATTTGTCTCCCACTGATATTTTAAGATCAAATTTACATTAAGCAAGAGAAACATTGGTTTCTCTTACATAATCCTCCACCTGCTACTTTAGAGGAGCCAAAAAGCTACTAGAACCACAAATTAACGAATAACGTGGCCATGACTCGGAGGGCATGAGCCTAAGGCCCCGACTTCCAACCCCTCCACCCATGCCCTCAAATCGTGGTCCCTGGGGGCACAGGCACCCCGGTCAGATCTGCAGACCTCACACCTGGGGTCCTTCTAGCCTTGCAGCCAGGGGCTGGGGGCCCGGTCACTCACCCGGACTCAGTCTTGGGGACGGTGGGTGGTTTCCGGGTGCAAGGTGAGATGTCCAGCCACTCACCAGCAGGACAGGTGACCCTTGACCTATCTCCTCCAATGACAGAAAGTCCAGGCGTCCGCCTCTATAGGCCAGGCCTTCTGGAAGGTTCCGACACTGGGGGTTACCATCTTTTCCCTCGCAATGCTGCCTGTTTCTAGGATGTCCTCCAATGCTGATGCTCGCCGCTCGTAAATCCCTGTTCCCAGATTACCCAGACACACCCTTCCTTCTCCGGGTCGCAACCCCTTCATCCAAAGGGTCCATGGCTTTAGGGATCATCACCAATATCTACTACATACACAAATTAAATTAACCCCTCCCACCCCCCACTCCCTGCCCTGTGTGCCCAGCACCTCTTGGGAAGCCACACAGGTGGGACTTTTATGTTCTGTCCCCCCTGGTTCAGTGTCAAACTTAGGGCTGCTGCACCACACAGCCATGACCCTGGTCAGATTTACTCCCAGGAGGACCAAACGGAATTCAGTTTGGCCAGAAGTGTGTGGATGTATGGCACTAAGGAGCCACAGTTGGACAACCCAGACCCTCAGGAGAACCCCCACTGTGGCCCCCCAAGGCTGGCTGGACCAGCTGCCCATCTACAGAGAAACGTTAATTGAAGCTGCTTGGAGGTACAACCAGAAGTCACCCCCTACCCCCGCTTTCATCCCCTCAGTGTGATTCCTTTACTCCAAGTGGTTTAATTTTTGTACTGTCAACAGTGTAAGACCATACTGCCAAAAAGACCGAGTGATGTCACCTGTAGCTGAAATAGATGGCAGAAAAAAGAGCAAATCAGATCCACAGCGGCCACTGTGTCCCTCTGTCGGCAGCTCCCGGTGCAGGGAGGGGCCATCGAGCACCCACAGAAACCCCTAGGAATATAAGTGGGTTCAGGCAAAGGGCTCACCCTTTGGGTGGGTCAGGAAATGTCACTTACTTTCCCTGGGCCAAGGTCACTAGACAATATACTTCTTACAAAAGCAGTGCAAGTTACTATGGCAGAAAAAACGTTCCTTCCACTCCCAGACATTCCCACCCCCAGTGGGATGTTTTTCTGAGCACGCCCTTCTGAGACACATGAGGAGGCAGCTGGGGCTGTCCCTCCCACCCACACTCGGCACATTCATGCGACAATAGCTTCTAAATCAAGACTGGGACACATGGACTGAGAATAGGCTGTGACTGGCAGGAAGTCAGCTGCTGGCCAGTGTTTGCAGACTGCCATCTCCGATGTGGCCTTAGAGTGGGGAGGCAGGGGTACCAGGCACCCCAGAACATTTGCTACTCAATCTAAACTACTCATTAGAATATTCTCAATTCTGCCTCAAGCTCTGGAACAGGAATACATTGTATTTGTAGTGGCCAAACTAAGCAATTCATTCTGCCTTTAAGCCGCTACCCAAGGACATCAAGAAGTAAATCTAACGGGAAAATATGCACCGCTTAATGCTTTCTAAAGATCTCATTTGCATGGGAATTAAACCCAAGTTTATGGGTTGGCAACAAGAACAAGGACATCAGCAATCTATTTTTATACTCTTGTCCCTGCCTTGTGTCCCACCATGTCCAGTCTGGACACCCAGGTTGACCACCTTCTTGCACTAAGAGGTGTCTCTGCGCCCCCTCACCCCCAGCTCCAGGGAAACCACAAGTGGGCGCTCAGGGCAGAGGCAGGACACAAATTCCTGATCCTGTACGAGGATGAGGGACTGGAGAGACCGCTGGCCCCTCTGCCGAGGGAGCTGCTGCTTGAGGGGGATGGGCGAGGCGCTCTGCCTAGGACTCCAAGCTCTAGGTCCCATCAGGCCAGCAAATCACTGCCAGGCCTCGGGCTGGTTCTGCGGCTCCCTTCCCCCCCTGTGACATGGGACCTGGACCCACCTGCTGAGGAGGGATGCTGCAAGCATCTGATCAGGTAATAGAAGCAAAGGTGAAGGTTAGCTGAGAGCAGTAGCTCTCATGTACCGCACGCCTACTGTGTGCCAGGCACAGTGCTGCCCCCCACATCCCTACAGTGCTCCCAGCAAACTGCGGCCTGGCTGTGGTCAGCCTCACCTTGCAGATGCAGCAACTGAGGCTCAGAGAGGTCCCCCAGGTCATGCAGGGCCACAGTGCAGGCTGGGGTCCAGCTCTGGTCTGACACACCAGGTTCCCGGGGCCGCCCAGCTCGGGGTGGTCTGAACCTCACAGGCCACATGCCACTTTGCATGTCTTCAGCAACTCATTCAAACCATTAAAAAAAAAACACCCCACACTTGGAAGCCAGGCAAAAGATTTCAGCATGCCCTAGCGAGAACACGTGCTGCTACTGCAGAGCGCGGTTTGGCAAACTGCAGCCCTCCTGTGTACGGAGGGTCCAGAGGGTCTCACTTGGCCTGCCACGGCCACTCATCCACACACTGACTGCGGCGGCTCCCAAGGGAGGATGCAGAACTGAGCGGTTGTTACAGACACCGCGTGGCCCATGAAGCCTACAGTATTTGCCGTCTGCCCTCCACAGAAAAGGACAGCTTTTCTGTGGCCCTTCTAACCCTGGCCGAAGGGCCACTGGACATCGCAGGACGGTCTGGCTGTCTTTACTATTCACTGTTGACCAGGGCCCAGGCTCAGCACAGTTAGATAGTAACTTGTACAAAACAGAAAAGTTGCGAATTATTTTTGTTCCACCGAGAAGCAAATTTTAGAACTAATAAAAGCGCTCCCAGGCGGTGATCTGTTGGTCCTGCTCAGCTCGTGGGAGCCGGTCTGACATCTCACCTCACTTATGCGATCTCACTCCCGCCTCCGTGACGCACTCACTGTGCGGCGGCGCCTCCTGTCTTCTTCCATCCAGCCAGCCCTGCCCTCCTGCCGGGCCCCTCATTACTGGGTTAGATGGGTCTTAGACACGTGCTTGGTGTGTATTTAGGCAAGAGTTACGCTTTTAGCTTTTTGGAAAATTAGATGCTGTTGAACACCAGCAATGCCGGCCCGGCCGATGGTTAGCAGAGAAGCGTCGGGACCACACACCATTCTCGAGAGGCGGGGCACAGCGGCAGCAAACCAGTACCTTGGTGTCCTGGCGGCTGCGGGAAGCCAGGGCAATCTGCCTGGCCAGCTTCAGTGCTTCTATCCGCATGATGGCAAACTCTAACTCCTCCTGCCGGGGTGGGGGTGGCGAGGGGCGGGGGGGCGTGAGCCGCGGGGAGATGCACCAAGACAGGACGTAAATGTGTCCACATCCACGGAATGACAGTGTCTCGTGACTGTGTCATGACAGGTACTCGGGCAAAACACACGCTCTGGCTTTCTTTCACAATTAACACCTCAGCAGATCATGAAATAAGTGTTTAATTTTCTCTCTCTCTTTTTTTTTAATCACCCTTTGGAATATCTATCAGGGAATCGTATGCATTCAAATGTGAAATGATTTTTTAAATGAAATAAAAAATTTTACTGCACTGTTTCCTTTGATTTCTTTTGCTCATTTAATGTAAAGTTGGCAAACAATTTCCTCAAATGGATTCGTATCTCCCAAACAACTGTTAGCAATCTCTCTAGGTGTGCTCTGAACCTAGTCTAGAGGATATCAAATTAAGTTGTCAAATTTGAAGCACAGAGTAGGTCATTGTCTCGGTTCCAGATGCAAGACCGAGTCCAGATGTTATCTCGACGGGAGTCTGAGAGCCGTGTATATATAAATAGCTTGGCTCCGTGATGATCTAAGGCCCTTGTTTCCGTGAATAAATCACAGAAACTGCTTTTGGGGCTATTAAAACTTCTGAAAAACGACTGGGCCTCAGTTCCAAATTGAAATACAATGGTCGGGTCCATATGTAATCACACAATTTATAGCATTGTGGCGTCGCGGGGAAAGAACACCACATACATCAGTCTCGGAGGGGAAGACATTTCATTTGGAACATTCTCCGCAATCCTTCATGAAATCCTTCCTCATTGCATTTGGGGTTCAGAGGTTCATTTTCTACTGAGGTTTTGACAAATTCCCCAAAGCTCACACGTGGGCTACAAACCTGAAGTTTCTGAGCAAATAGTGGGGGGTTCTTTTCTGCTAAGTCAGGTTCCAGATAGTCCAGCGCACCACAGAGGGAGGCTGGGTGAGCCAGCCTGCTGAGGAGAGCGTCAGCAGAGGCAAAGGCACCCTCGGGAGCTGTCTGAAGGCCGGCAGGGGGGACAGAGGAGAAAGACAGGAGAGCAGAGTGACATCGGTTCCAAGTAAGGACCACGCATCCATTTGCTGGACATTTCTGCCTTAAGGCTATAGAGAGGATCAGCCAGGGGCCAATACCGCCCTTTTCCTCTGCACTGAGTCCCACAGGCTGACAATGGGCCTCTTGAGAGTGGCAGGCTCAGCCCCTCCCCAAACACAGCCTGAGGTGCCTCCCCACCCCCCACCCCCTCGCCCCCTAACTGGTTGGTGGGAGGAATGGCACCATTTGCTTATTTATTTGAAAATCTCAGTGGGCGGGGGACAAGCTATTTAATGGGTTTTCCAAACATAACATAATTGTTCAAGAAAATACCTCCCCTCCCAGTATAAATATCAAAGAAAGTAAGGTTTTGGTCAAAGTCATTTTCTAAATAATGGAAAGATGATTCCAAATGGAAAAGTGTCTCCTGGTAGACCAGAAAGACTTCAGAATCAGAAGCCAACTTTGTAGCAGGTAAATCCTGCACAGCGATCTATTTGCAAGACCGAGTCATGTCTAGACTCTCTTCCCTCAGTCATAGTGTCTCACTATCTAGCGGCCAGACACATAGTAGGTGCTCAATAAATATTCGATGCATGCATTAGTAATTGGCTTACTCATATGGAACAAAGAATAAACACACTCAATCAACAGCCTCAAACCCCTTGGGGACTGCTCGGAGGGAGGTAAAAGGAAAAAACATAAAATCCACCTAGAAGGGTGGTGCATTTTAAATATATAAGGAGGGGGGATGCGGTGAGAGGCTTTAGCTTGGGCCATGTGCCCAGAGGCAACAGGTATGTCTTGGTCTGTAGACAGGAGGGGTTTCCCATCACCAAGGACCAGGAAAATCACATACAGGAGAGTGTCCCCTGCGCTGCCACTCTCTGCCCTTGAGAAGCAGGTACAGGCAGAGGACAATCCAAAAGCAACTCTAAAGGGCTAACAAGTGGAAAACAAACAGCCCTGAAGGCAATCAAAGCACTTGGGCGATCATCCCACAACCACGTGGGTGAGAACCAAAAGCCCTTCCTCATTATGGTGCGGGTCCCCGAGGCTGGCTTCTGTGGGCCGGGGGGCGGGGGAGGGCCCACGCCAGGTGCCAGGTGAGTGCTTGGTCCCTTGGTGGCGGGACCCAGTTGGCCCCCGCCTCCACCCCCACCTCTCGGGCCCCTCCGACCCCACTTACAATTTCGATGGTGTCTGAAGTGGTGCCCAGGGCCATGGCCTCCAGCTCCTTCTGGGAGGGCTTCTCTGGCCCCTGCAAGTGTGGCTCTTGGTTGGGGGCCAGCCCTCGTGCGACAGGATGGGGGATCTTTGCCGCAGCATTCACCAGGGCTTCCGTCTCCTCAAAGCTTGACCTGAGGAGGCAAAGCACATCTTTAGCCTTCTCACTGAAAGTCCCACGGAAACAGGCCTGGGTGCCCCGGCCCAGTCAGCATCGCGAGGGGCCTGGACTGCCAGGGCTGTGCTCCCAGAGGGAAGGGCGGAGGTCTGGGGTGGCCGGGGCCTGTAGGCTGGGCAGCCTCAGGGAGGGGGTGGTCCAGCCCCACGCCAGGGCCTGCGCACAAGGGCAGGTCAGAAGCGCAGATGTCACTGGCCAAGAGGCATGAGCTGCCCGGCTGGTGTAGCTCAGTGGATTGAGAGCGGGCTGGGAACCAGACAATCCCGGTTCGATTCCCAGTCGGGGCACATGCCTGGGTTGCAGACCAGGTCCCCAGTGAGGGCCATGTGAGAGGCAACCATACATTGCTGTTTCTCCCTCCCTTCTCCTCTCTCTAAAAAAAAAAAAAAGAGGCATGAGCCATGGAGTCGAGCAGACTGCCAGCCGCTTGGTTGTGTACCCCAGGGGAGGTGACTGGGTCCTACATCTCCATCCCTGCAAGAAGGAGACAATATACCTCTCCGTAAAGGTCACGTGAGGTGCCACCTGCAGGTAAAGCACTTAACACCAGGCCTATCATGTGGCACCATCGTTGTCATAACAACAACACATCATCCTCGCCATGCCTGGCAGACTCTACAGTGAGTCCAGAAGGTCGAAGGCAGAGCCTTCGTTCCTGCCCGGGGGGAAGGGGCGGGCAGGAGACCACGGGAAGGTCCCAGGCCTGGAGCGACGCCCGACCTGGACCCCATCCAGCAGCGCAACTGTCGTACCCTGAACACGGCGTCGGGGACTCCGACATCTGGACGGGGGGAGACTTGACCGGGCTCTCCTGAGACGTGTCAAACATAAGGTACAAGGCCGGTTTCTTCGGGGCGTCGTCGTCCTGCTGTGGGGGTCAAAGGCACAGGTCAGCTTGGCTATTGCTGGCCTGAACATGCTGCAGAGGCGTCGGCCAGAGCACTTTCAGTAGGAACACAACTCATCGGAGAAAAGCCTTCATTTTTCTTAAGCTACCAGAAGAGGAGGGCAAACCAGCACCGGGCAGGAGAGAGGAGGGCAGGACCAGGGAAGGAAGGGGGCAGAGACAGAGCAACTGTGTGCAGCTGGGAACATTTTTGATGGGAGAGGGGATTGCACAGCATCACTGGTCACGTTCTGTACGGGGTGGGGTGGAGTCGGGGGGGAAGGGTGCCAGCCACTGAGGATAAACAGAGGGACGGGCAAGAGCCCGGTCTGGGAGCTGCCCACACTGCAAGGGGGGAGGAGCACGGTGGCCCAGCAGGAGAGTGCCGCTATTACGCTGGCTGACCTCAAACGACGGTTTAGAAGCAGCAACCCAGCATCGACAACCATGCAAGAAAGACGAAGAGCGACACATGCGGGCCACTCGGTGTCACGGCACCTCCAGACCTCTGAGGGCACGCTCGGGACCAAATGCTCCGTGGCAACCGTTAGGAAGCCACAGAGACGCTGCCCATCATAATCACTTAAAATGCAAAGGGAGGGGGGTGTTGCAGGAAGAGACAATCTTCGATCACATAACGCGACTGATTTGAAGAACACAGAAAACACTCCCATTAAAAATCACCTGTTTCCCCGGCTGGTGTAGCGCAGTGGATTGAGTGCGGGCTGGGAACCAGGCGGTCCCGGTTCGATTCCCAGTCAGGGCACATGCCTGGGTTGCGGGCCAGGTCCCCGTGAGGGCCATGTGAGAGGCAACCATACATTGCTGTTTCTCTCCCTCTCTTTCTCCCTCCCTTCCCCTCTCTCTAAAAATAAATAAAAATTAAAAAAACAAAAAAACCACCTGTTTAAACAAAATCTCTGACTAGTTCTTTGTCAGGCTTGGGAAGTCATTCTGTAAGAAGTCTAAGTGCATTCTATCATTTTCTCCCTGAAAATGTCATCTCAGGTGGCCTGGGCACAACCCTCAGAGTCCCAGCTCCAGTTTACCCTCATGGTGCCCCCAGGACGCAGCTGGCACTGGGAACCCTGGATTTGAGGTTTGAGTTTTCAGGGACACTTTGCACATGGGAAGAGGCCCCTGCTGTGTTTTCACGACAAAGGACAGGGTGGGAAAGCGAGTGCTCTGACTGTCTGGAAGGAGGAAAACTTACAGGTAAGGAGGAGCCAATTTTCTCCATATATTCAATTTCATAGGAGTTTCCGTAATCCAACTCTGCAGAAGGAACAAAAGGAGAGACGTTAGTGCCAGAGAAAAACATGGAAAGCTCTGAGCTGGGCAGGGCGGGCCTGGAACAAGAGTCTAAGGTTTTTGGGAACGGCCATGGACTAGTGATTTCCAACACAGTTGAAGGCGAGGCTCAACTTGGCTACCTTCAGACAACTGGTAAACCTCTTCCTAGGCAGGGTCTTCTGCCATCTGAGAGAATTCCAAGGGAAGTAAATGTCATGACCAAGCACAGGTTTGATGGGGACAAATGTGAGCACTGCACACCAAGTTTTCAGATCAGAATGAACACCCTTGGGGTGTTGGGTTTTTCTCTAAGTCTCACGTGCAACACGGGGCATCTTCCCACATCCCAGTGATATCTTAGAGCAGGACCCACAGCCCTTCCGCTCTGAAAATTCAGCTCCAGCCACACCCCGAAGCAAGGGGAGAACTGATGTGCCTCCTTCGGTGTGGCTTGTCAGAGAAGCTTTGAAAGTCACCTAGAGGATCTCCCAAAGTCCTGCCGATGCCTACGGGGCTGGTCCAGCTCCAAATACTGGGTCCAAAGACATTCCAAGTCCCATTCAATGGAGAAGGGACCTATTTCCAATTGACTGGAGACTTCAGGCTGCAAAGCCAATCATAGACACTCACAAGGGAGACGAGAAACACGCCGCCTGCCTGTTTCCATGTGGAAACCCAGCTCTGCTACTCAACTGAGCTCCGTGTTCAATAAATGGAGTCTGAGCACCTATGATGTGCTTTCAACGGTGCCAGGCCCAATAGGTGCCGTGGTGAGCAAGACCCAAAGGGACTCTCCTCATAGAAGCCACCTTCTGCAGCTACCAGATGGCGTTTTGCTCCTTAAAAAGAAAGCCAAGAGGGGACATGTGACCTGCTCGGAAACCAGCTGGACAAGAGTATCAGTGGCAATGCCTAAACTCGAAGGCCTTCATGTTCATTCTTTTTTTTTTGCATAAAAATAATAGCAGTTCTGGTTTAAAGCACCTCTATTTCTACATATTGTTGAAGCCATCACTTTAAAAAAATGACTCTGTAATATGGGCTTTAAAATGAGATATTCTGTGGAAGACTTTCTGAAAACCCGTGTGTGGCTGTGGCCAAATAAACTCCAGCACGCAGACGCGTGGACAGGTCTTCTGGACTTCAACTCGACCGAAGGCACAGAGCACTCCTTCGTGAAGACATGTGCGCCCCTCCACGAGGAGGCAGGCGGGGGGTGGGGGGGTGGTGATAGTGAAGGATGGAGGATTTCTAAGGCCTCTCCAGACCCATTACTTTCTGTGCGTAGGTCCCCAAGGCTATCATTCTATTGTCCTATTAACGATTCTTTAAGAAAGCAATTAGGAACCAGCTGCCTCCTTCAAGGTTAGCATTGTCATTGCCAAGGCCTGAGTTACCCTGAATTACTGAGCGGAAACCCTCAGCACGCCCCATCACAGCACAGACCACCCAGGATGCACCAGACACTTTCTGGACCTGCGGCCTAGGGTCAGTGCCCGGCTCCGGCGACCAGCCCACGGCAGCGACGCGCCTCGCCCAGAATCTTCGCTGTGAAGAAAACATGTTGAAGAAAAGCAAACACCTTCTCTTCTCAAAAAGGTGATCAGGTATATTTTGAAAAACAAAAACAAAAACAAAAAATCATTTGACTGCATTCAGTTTTCAAAAATCTCACTCATCCCGGTTAAGCGCTAGGTCTCCAAGGCAGGCTCCAGGGGGCGGGGCCCTGGGCGCACTTCTAGCCGCACGCACACCACACGCTGCTGGCAGGCCAGGCCTCGTGGAGACAGCCCCACCGCACGGCACCGTGTCTCCACCTCCAAGAGAAGCGGCTGGAGCTGTCACTAACGAAAGGGTCCTGTCCCAGCCGAGGGCGGTTTTAAAGGGTCATTCCTTCTTCTGGGGCAACGCGCAGCGAGAAGGCTGGGCTGCGTGGGACAAAAGCAGGTGTACAGTCGTTTATATGGAAAATAACACAGCATCGGTAAAATAATAAAACGAGAGTAAACTCTGTGTTTTGTGTACTCATGAGGGTGTACATTTTCCATGTGAACAACTGTAGACCCACTTCTTACCTACTCTGTAATGTAAGATAAAAGCCCTACTGTGGGTTATACAAATGTAATGGATTAGGATGAGGCATATTATTGCTCATCGTTAACGTTCTGGAAATTTTATTTTTAAAAATACTTTATTTACTTATTTTTAGAGACAGGGGAAGGGAGGGAGAGAAACATCGATGTGAGAGAGAAACATCGATTGGTTGCCTCTCGTACGCGCCCTGACTGGGGACGGAACCCACAACCCAGGCATATGTCCTGACCGGGAATCGAACCTGCAACCTTTTGCTTCGTAGGATGATGCCCAACCCACTGAGTCACACTGGCCAGGGCCGTTTCTGGAAATTTTAACCTAAGTAGTGAAGAAAAGAGCTCTCTGAAAGGGGACAAGGATGCTACTCCCAACCCCCTCGCTGTCACCCTGAACCTCTGCAGTGGGACAGCTAGGGTGTCCACCCCTCTTGGAGGCGGGAAGGAGGGGCTGACGAGCTGTGTGTTAAGGGAGACAGGAGAACTGAGTGACCATCCAAGGCCACTCAGACTTGTGAACTTGAAACAATTTCTCTCTCAGGATCTCTCGGACCTGAGTGAGGAGAGGTCTCAGAGGCGTCCCTGGGGACCCCGCGGTCCAGGCTTCCTCCAGCAGCACGTTTCAAAGGACTGTGGCAGAAAATGGCACTTACTAAGCAAGTGCTCAGAGAAAAGTGTTTATAAGTGCCCATCTGAGTTTCTAATCAGCGGGAGACTATCAGTGTTCCCACAGTGAGTTGATGTAATTACAGCCCAAACATGCAATTTTAATTAGCCGAGCATCCTCAACTAGCGGCACTCAGATTTTTCAAAATATTAAGCCAACTTGAAGCTCTCACGGACCCAGGAAGGGAGGCACCCATCAGTCCAACGCTCTCACTCTACACACGACAAGGTGGAGCCCGTACAAGGCTCGAATGAGGAGTCGGGGCACGGGGTGGGGGGGGGCCCTCCGTGTCAGCAGGCCTGGCTCTCCACGGGTCAGCCCCATGGCACTCTGAGAGTCTCAGCAGCTCTGAGGCTCTGCTTCCTCGCTCTTAGGTGGGGAACTCGAGAAGTCGCCTCTCCGGAGCTGGCAAGGCGGAATGAAATTCTGCGTGCGTAGTGCTCGGCAGGGCTTGCCGTGAGTGCTGCGGGCCAGCTCCCGCCTCATACCGCGTGGCTCAGAGGGTTCCAACAGTCGTGATTATGCATTCAAAGGACAGTTATTGATTCTAAGGGTTTTCCTGTGGTTTGCAACTTTGGTGCAAGTGCCCCAGTCCAGACTCTTCCTCGGGATCACAGCAGCGCCCTCGGGGGCGTGTCTACGGGTGCTGGCCTTGACCTCATTCAGCTAACAGGAAAGATGATCCAGTAAGAGGGGATCCTGGGTCCTGGGCCTCTACAGTCAGGTGGGAGTGAGATGGTCACTGTGAAGCCTCCCAACCGCATCCGGTTGCTGGAGGGAACCAGAAACGTGAATGCGGGGTCGGCACCTCCCCGGAGGGCCAGTGCTCTGTATTCATGCAGAGCACGGGTTTCCACTTGCCTGCTGGCTGTCGGTATGCTTGGGACTTCCAGATTTAATAAAGTTTTATTCCAAACTTGCAGATTTACCTATTTGTTGAACCTTTGCAGAAAACAATTACTGAGCTAAGGAGTTGTCTGTTTCAGTTCAACGCTGATGATGAAGGAATACATGTTACCACTGAAGGCGGCACCTACCTATTAGCTTAAAAGGTACTATGAGCGTCTCTACATTTCCTCGGAAAATAATGCATGTATTTGATTCCTGACGATACAACCAAATGCACACACACCCGAGTCATACCTTTTGATTCTTATCTACAAAGGAAAGCCCAGGTTGGTTTCTAAACAGCTCTCTGACATACAGAAGTTCCTTATCGAGCTTCAAGAGACATGAACCAGCAGGAAACCACAGGTGCTACCAAAACGGCCAGGTCCACGGCTAGGGCCTCAGCACACCTGTGCTTCTGGGATGTCACCCCCACCCTGCCCCAGATCTCCCTCCCATGGAGGATGTCCACTGCAAAGGCCAAACTGAGCGTGTCGCCACTAAGCCGCTTCCCTGCCTGGCCTTGCCTTGCTTTTCTCTCACAAAGCTGCCTTTAGCCCCTACTGTGTTCAGGGAGCGGTGGGGACGCACAGCCGCACCAGGTGGCATGCTTGCCTTCAGGAAACGAGAGAGGCACATGCATCATCATCAGGGCACTAAGTGACCTCAGAATGACACACACAAGGCTTGAGGGCAGGCAGAGCAAAGGTGGTGTCCAGGGAGAGGCTGGAGGGGGCAGGACTAGCACAGGATGCAGGGAAGGCGACATTCTAGCCTGGGGTCAGCAGCACAGGCAGCCGAGTGGGGGTGTCCCCGGGGAACAATGGCAGGGCTCACGGCTCAGGTGTGTGCACAGAGGAAATCCAGGAGTGAAGAGAGGCTGAGGCCTGGTGCTCCCGCCCCAGCTCTGGGGTCAGGTTGCGGTGAGAGGGTCTCTGTTAAGCCCCCCAAACCCTAAACCAGAGGGCCAGTCCGTGAGCCGACCAAAAGACTCCAGTCTGCAGAAAATACAGTGCCAAAAAAACCCGAGGACACCTGACTTGGATCACCTTTCCATCTTCACACTTAGAAGCAGAGGTTTCCACGCTTGATCGTCCTCATATGGACATCTCCTCAATTTCTGAAACTTGTTAGAAATCACCGTCTTAGAAGATAAAACTCCGAACCGTCACGACAGTTCAGAGGGCTGGAACCGGGGCGCCATACGGGGCTCCCGGCCTTGCAGGGTCAGGGGTGGAGGACCACCCGATCGTGAAATGATTAACACTTCAGATGAAAGGCTGCAGCTGCTCCCCCACCCACTTTCCTGACAAGAAAGGAGGTGTGGAAGCCAATATACAGACTGAGGAAGATCAGTGTTAGTGGAATAAGTAAATTTTTTAAAAATGATTCACCAAAGCATGCTGCTCTGACTTAGGATGTACGAATTTTTCAAGCCAAAGAATCAGGCAGAAGGCTGACAGTGCGTTCACACAAGAGGAAGGAAGACATGAGTGAGATAAGCAGCGTGTCTGGGGGGGCCTGTTTGGAGCTGCAAGCCAGGGCGAACCTCTGGTCGGGGGCTCGGGCAGAAGGTGTGGCCACACTGTGCTCTTCCCCGTGCGGCCGATGCACAGTGGGGGCACCGATGGGCACAGGTAAGTTGACCGACACCGACCATTTGCCTTGAATGATGCTCCTTGGAGCTGTGTGTGTTTCAAAGTCACCACAGGACAGTAGCCGTACAGCCGCACATGAGCAAAGCCTGGTGAGCAAAGCTCATGCGGGAATTAGAGAGGGACCCACGGGGGCTCCAAGCAGGGGTCTTGGGTCACAGCACCGCTGCCCTCAGGCCTCGGGCGACTTTAAAATGCAGCCTTAGCTGGCAGTGCACAGGGAGACTGCAGCTGATGGTACAGTCACCAGGCTTAGAAGTGTTTTTCCTGACCTTTTGTTCCCTAGGGGCAGTAATCTCGGAGGCAGGGTGGGGGTCCAGCTGGCCACCCAGCCGCTTACCCTCCGCGGGAGAACTGAACTTGGTCTCGTTCACAAAGGTGGACAGGTCCGAGGGCTGCGGGTAGTCCTGCTTGTCAGCCTCCAGGTCCACCGTCATGCACGTCCACTTCTGGTTGGTGACTGCCAGCTTCTCCTCATCGGTCGCATGGACCACCGCAGAGATCACCGGCGGCGTTTCTGGTGTTGCCACTGGAGTAGGGTCCTGTGAAGAAAAGGGGAGCGGTCCCTCCTTCCATCCAGGGTCTGCATCCAAAACGGCTCCTGCCCACACGTCTGGGGCCCCCCGGGCTAGGGCAGGTCCCTGTCCAAACCCCCTGCGTATCCTCGCAGTCTGCTCAAAATGGTCCCAGGGAAATAAATCCTTTCCTCTACGAATCTCCTTTCCCAGTGGCTTGTTTCGGGGGGGCCCAGGGGTTTTTAAAAACTGGGATTTTGTGCCTTGGTTACTTAAGATGTTCCTGCTCATTCACTTTGGGAAAAATAAGGGAACGTTTACTTCTGGCTGTGCTGTTACTATGGCAACTGTGTTACGGCCACACAGCACTTCACGCCTGTACATTGCTATCATCTGACCATTCTGTTGCTGGAGACAGAGAGGGGGGGGTCTTATCTCCACCTGCACAGAGGGCGTGCACCTGAGCAAGGTAGGGTGGGAGCCCAGAAATGTCAGGGCAGAGCTGGCTCTGTGACCCAAGACCCCTGTCCTGGGGCTGCTGTTTCTCTCTGCAGCCCCTGCCCTGCCAGGGGCTGGCTGGCTGGGGCTTTGCTGGCTCAGACTGAAGGTGGGAGGTTTGTTTTACCACCCGGAATGGCCGGGCACACATGCCAGAGGATAGCCTTCCTTGGTTGTAAATAAGGCAGAAGAGAGGGGCTGTATTTGGTGGAGAAACTAGGAAGCAGGAGCTAGGGAAGTGGGTGAAGAAACATGGAGTTCCTGATCTGGATTTCATAGCCCAGAGCTCTTCACACAGACTCAGTTTTTCTCACTGTGCAGTCCTTGATCTCAACAGACTTCCTCAACGGGACACTCACATACGTTTCAGAAAATTAACTGGCCAGAATGGACTGGCACGTTTCCTACAGAGCCCTCTAAAAAGCCTCACTGACATTTTTCCCGGACAACGTTCAACTCCGGGGCACACACTGACCTCCCCCAAAGGGAAGCGGTCAAACGGTGTCTTGCAAACACCAAGCAGCGCTCTGCGGAGGAGGCAAGGAGAGGGCGCTGGCCAGGCGGCCGCACTGGTGGGGAATAAACACGTCAGCCTCAGCTCCCACGGGTGCGATCAAGTCATAAATACCAAGCGAACATTATACCTGAGAAGGCGGATCAGAGAGAGGAGACCGCTTTGGAGACTTTTTCACCCTAAACGTGTCACTGGAAACAAAATGGAAAATGTGAACACAACACAGAGCTACAGAACATTCCAGAGCACACAGAGCAGACCGCCTCTGCTGCCCGCCTGCACCGCGCCCACGCCAACCAGCAGACGTGCGCGCCGGCGGCGCGTAGGAGTCTCGCAGACACCGCCGTTGCCCTCAAGGAAAGATCCGTCAAGCTGGAAACCTTTCCAAGGATGCCATTTTGGAGAGCTGACCCAGATAATGAAGCTAAATTTAACCAGATGTTCTTACTGTGCTTATTTTAAAAAGCAAATTTTGGGTGAGCAGATTAACGTGTCCTGGAATTCATCCAGGCCTGTCAGAGCCGCCCGCTGGGGAGGGAAGGGGTAGAGGTGCCCACGCAATTAAAGGGGTTCAATTTACAGATGGCCCAGCCGACACACCACTCAGCAAACAACGCTGGGAGCCATGCGGAGACCGGCAGAAAGTTCCGGGTCTTCGGGGAGAGCTGGCAGACTCCCTCCTACTCACAGGAACCCTGAGCAGGATGGAAGCCTGTGCCTCTGAGCTTCTGGGCGGGGTTCTGACTATAGGCAGGGCTGGAGGTGAGATGATTTTCTTACATTTTGGTAAAAAAAAAAATACACATAACATAAAATGTACCATCTTCAGTATTTTTAACTGTACAGTTCAGCGGTATGAAGAACATTCCTACTGCTGACAATCGCCAGACTCTTTTCAGGGATAAGATGAATTTTTAAAAATTCTTTTTTGAAATGTCTTTTCTTAACCACAGACAACTCAGGACTCTTTTCTCCCTTTCCTTCCTTCATAGAGAGAGTTGGAGGCAGAGAGGATGTGAGAGCAAGGAGACATCGAACAAGACTCCCACAGGGCTCAGAAGGAAGGGCCTTTTAGCATGGATGGTTTTGTGTAGTCCACTGGGAGGTCAGGGGTCATTTCCAAGGTGAGAATGGAGGCTTCTGCACCTGCACCTGCAGACGGGCCCCTGCCACCTGCTCTCAGGCCCCTCTGTGGCACGGTCTTGCCCCCAGCAAAGACCAGGGCCTAGGCAGGGGTCGCCCCTACCCTTAGAACCCTCTCCCCTCCACTGCTCTGAAGGTACACTGATGGACAGAGCAATCTGGCACTCGAGTTCCTTCCTTGTGTTCTCTCAGATAAAATGTTCCAACAATGGCATTCATGAAAAAAATACTACAAATGGCTTTTTACAGCATTTATGGCATTTGCCACATGAACAGTGCAATCTCAGCTTGAAGCATATATTTATTCATGCATATAAATATATTAACTGCATATTTTTGATGTTGCTAAATGGTTCTAAAAATACTAAACTCCCTGGGGCCGAAGAGAGCCCGAGAGACTGAACCCTCTCCTGAGGCTGCTGGGGGCCAGGGACGAGCCAGCTTTGGAAGCAAAGAAGCCGCCTGTCCTTGGGCCCCCGGGAGCTGCCCACAAGATCCCTCCTGGCCAGGGAGACAAAGCAGTAGAGGCGCAGAGGTGGTCTGCTCCGTTTTCCCCAATGCCCAGCAGGATGGTGACCCACAGGCGGCAGGCCGATACCCAGCCCAGCCCTGAGTGACCCAGGTCGCAGGCCCGGAGTAGCCTGGCCCCGGCTCTCATGGCCGTGCGCCCCACTCCGAGCAGCCTCCGATCTCGGGGGGCTCCCACAGGCCTCCATGTGGAACAGTCCAAACGTTTCTGCTTCACATGTCAGCAAGGACAAGCACCAGCCGTCACTGCCTGTGGTCGATGGGATGGTTATTTCCATGCAAAGCCACAGTGCTTCGAAAGCAATCGCCCACCAACTTCCATTTAAAGTGAAAGAATGAAATGAGAGTGAAAAAAAAATGTATGTATGGGTTTCAGATGAAGGCATCCAATATGCAAGGGGGGAAACGTTCCATTCCTAACAGGCAGGCAGATGCTGCGCAATCCTGTTTTCACAGCCAAGCACTGCACGCACGCTGATCGCTATGGAACAAAGCAAGCCGCGCCCCCAGGCAGCCCCATGCCGCGTTGCACCCAGGCCCCTGCGGAGAGGGAAGGACACGGCTCGGAGGCAGCAATAGAGAGGCAGGACAGAGCGAGCACATTTAGCGGGAGAGGCAGGTCCCATTAAATTTACTTACAACAGAGAGCACACAGACATGACATCTTCAACCATCCTATGACAAGAAGACAAAGAAAGAGAGAGACAGACAGAAGGAACTGACAAAAAAGATAAATCTGCAGACAACTAGTTAGTAACAGGTTAGGATACAGCAGCCGTGTGCTCTGGGTTCTGCTTGGGAGCAGGGGGCGCTTTCTGGAGAGGGGCTCTTGAGGAACGCCTTCCTCCAACCACCCCACAAAGCACGGGTGCCCAAAGAGCTTTGTCCCCCAGTGTCGGACGCCAAGCCCCTGCGCCAGAGGTGAGACCGCGCGATGGGCTGGCTTCCCTGACCCCAGAGGGCTATGCCGACAGAACAGGGCACAGCCACGCTGGCCATGGGGGGAGGAGGTACCAGAAAGCCGGCTCTCCTTCCACAGACGAGAGAACACGGCTTCGCATTCCGAGCACGTCAGACTTCCCTTGTTTGAGGCTTAAAATAAAGCTTCAATCACAGATTCTATGGAGTCCCTAGCAAAAGTCTGGTTGGGTAACTGATCTACAAGTCCCCGTTTGGGGCCGGACTTGCCTCCCACCCAGCACCAGGCAGCTGCAGGGTGAGCCAAGGCCAAAGCCCACTGAGAAAACCTCTTCTCCGGAAGCCCTGGGCTCTTCTCAAATGTTAGATGTGCAAGTGAGCCCAGGACGGGAGGTTACCCTGTCTGGGTCCCAGCAGCGCCAGGCAGACTGGATTCGATTCGGGGCCAGCAGCTGGGGTCTGTTCTGCTGGTCTCCACAGCCAGTTAAGTCGCTGATGGCACTTCACACGAGAGCAGAGGTTCCCTGTCCTAAACCGCACCGCGCATGGACCATAGTCCTCAGAATAAGCCTGCAGCGTCCACGTTCGGGCTGGGGCTGGAGGCCTGGGCACACAGCATTCGAGGGGGATCTACTTAGCCAGTGTTTGTGATTATTACTGGTCTCCTGGGGACTGTGGGGGCGGCTCTTCCCTTTCAGGTGCCACTGAACACTTCTGGATCTACGGGGCCTGTGGACTCTTGTCTGTAAAAGATGGCTAGGGAGACAACGGGTCTTTCTCCCGGGCTAGCTGGGGTACAGGGTTGGGCCCAGGCCTCCTGGAGCTTGCTGCTGTATTTGCCTGCTGGACTACTCTCCTAAATGGACAAATACTATACATTTTAACAGTATTTTAAAGGCATATCTCCTAGCTTCAAGGCCACTCCAAAAAGCAACCCACACGCTAAATGGAAAAGACCAGTAGGGAGGCTGACCAGGTCTCTGCTGGACTCTCCCCTGCCTGTGGGATCCCCAACACGCGACCCTGGAGCTGAATGTCAGGTCTTGCACTCAGAGGAAAGCTGCTGACCACCGACATTTGAGGGCAAAGGGTCAAGGACTCTAGACTCACAAGGGTGGGGGTGGGGGGTGAGGCCAGGGTGGTGTCCGGCCACAAACAAGGCGCCATCCTGGTAGTGCGGGAGGGGTGAGGGCCGAGGAGGGTTATCCAGGCAGGTGACGAAGCACGACGCCCCCGGGTGGCCCCGCCTGCTCCCCTGAACTTACGTCTTCAGTGGCGTCTTCTTCTTCTTGGCGGGCTTGTTCAGCCCATCCCCGTCCACTCCATTGGCTTCCACGGAACTGGCTGGGATCTCAAAGGAGGCTGGGGATTTAGAGGGTGAGCTGGGGGTCTTAGAGGGGGCCTTAAAGGGGTCAATGCACTCTTCACAGGCGTCCGGGTCAAAGTTGTATGATTGTTGGGGCAGTTTGGGAGACTCCTGCATTTTTGAGGTGGAAGAAAAAGGGTTAAAATTGGGGTCATCCCACTTGTCAATATCAAAGGTGTAGGTACCTTTCGCAATAGGGATGTCATTGGGTTCAGCGGGGGACCTGGTAGGCGAGGCAGGAGTGTTGTCGAGTTTCTCGGGCGTTTTTTTCATCTTTGGCCTCCTTAGGGGCATTTTGGCAACTGGCTTTTTGCCTATCTTTTTGGTAGGAGGGGGGTTGTCCTGCTGGCTATCCCAGCTACCCTTGTCCTCAGAATAGTCAAACTCCAGCCTCACCGAGAGCCCTTTGGCTGGGGAGTCCTCTTGCCCCCCGCTATCTGATGGGGTCACCTCCGCTGCCTCCAGGGCTGTGGCAAGAGGCAATGTTTTCCTCCCAACGGGGGGTGAGTTCTGCACTCTGCCACCTCCAGACGCTGGGGGGGCAGCCCCTTCTGCACTCTGCGAGTCCAGAGGGCAGGCAGCCTTGGGCACAGCTGCAGGTTCCAGCGGTGCCTCCTGGGTTAAGGCTGGTCTAGAACCTTCCAGCTGGGCTGATTCCGCTTTTGTCTCGGATGCTCGATTCTCCTCACTGGGGACAGGACTTTCCTCGGCTGGTTCCTGCTGGGTCTCTCTCACTGGTGGGGTTTCCGAGGGTTTCTTTGTGGTCTGTTTCTTTTTTAAGGAAGGCGGCCTCGGTTTCTTAGTTCGCTTAAGGGTACTGGAATCGTTGCTCGAACCCACGCTGCATGCATCGGGGGCCGGGGCCGCGGCCTCGGGGTTGCCTGAGCAAGAAGCACCATCAAAGTCACTGGCCTGCAGGCTGAGAGAGCGGGACAGTGTGGACTTAGAGGTGGGGACAGAGTCCGTGGACTTCCTCCGCGTGTTCGCTTTGCATTCCTGATTCTTGGCGTCCGAGGAGCGAGGCTCCAAGGTCTGGAAATTATCGACCAGCTCGATGCTGTCGAAGTCCAGGTTGTAAGTCCCACTGCTGGCTATCGGCTTGTCTTCGTCGAAGACGGCGGAGAAGGACTGGGCGGGAGGACGGAAAGGGCTGCCTTCCACCGAGGCGCTCCGCGGGCCATCAGGGACGGAGGCCGACTCAGCACCGCATCCTGAGGAAACAGACAAAGCAGTCACTTAAGGACACAGGACACTGAGGAGCATTGCTCATCTCGTGCCAGACGAGCGCCCTCTAAGCAGAGCTCCCTGGCCAACCTGGCCCATCACATGGGCACAAGCCCTGCTCTGCCCCAGCATCAGCTCCACACCCAGCACGGGCTGCCCTCAGTGCCCTCCCCCAGAAGCAGGAGTGATAGGGCTGCCTAAGGAAGAGCTCAGACCACTCAGCCATCAGAGACAAGTGCCCAGCGGGGACCAGGCCCCGTTCCAGGCGCTGGGACTCAACAATGAACAAACCAACAACATCCTTGTGCTCCTGAAGTTATGCTCTTCAGGGAGAAGAGAGTCAAGAAGCAAATCAATAAGGAAAATGTACAGACTATGAGATGTGTGCTATGGAGAAAAATAAAGCCAGGATAGGGATTTAAAGCAATTTTTTTTTAAAGATTTTATTTATTTATTTTCAGAGAGAGGAGAAGGGAGGGAGAAAGAGCAATGTATGGTTGCCTCTCACATGACCTTCATTGGGGGCCTGGCCCGCAACCCAGGCATGTGCCCCGACTGGGAATCGAATCGGGACCCTCTGGTTCCCAGCCCGCGCTAAATCCGCTGAGCTACACCAGCCGGGCGGGATTTAAAGCAATTTTATGCAATTTTAAAATAAGGTAGCCAGAAAAACCCTCCATGGAGGAGACACTGAAACAAAGATGGGGTACAAGGTAGAGGGGTGAACCAGGAGGCCACCCCAGGGGAAGCATCCTAGGCAAACAGCAAGTGCAAAGGCCCTGGGGCAGAGATACATCACAGGCCAGTGGGGCTGCAGCCAGGGAGAGGAGCAGGTGAGGCGGCACAGCAAGCCTTTCATCAATATCAGCGGCTACTGTCACCATGCCTGTGCTTGCTAATCAGAGCCACCGAGAGGAACAGGCAGCCTTTCCCAGGCCACGGCAGCAGGACTTAGCACGCCCCATCTGCTGCCTGTCCCTACTCCAGGCATGCCCTGTAATGTCTCCCTCCAACACTGTCTGCCACACTCCTCTTCTCGCCGCCCCCCATTCCCTCTCCTCCCTTGGCTGCTTCCTTCCAGCTTCTCCACACCCTCCACCTCCGCTGGCCAGGGAGGCTGCTCTCGTTTTCCTGTAAGACGCTGGCCAAGAGATGCTCTGTTCCCGCCCTCCCCACAGGGAGCCGGCCAGCCTGGCCTTGGCTTGGCTACTCTGGGCTCTGCTTGTACCAGGTGGCACCTTTCATGCATCTGTGGGTTCTCAGCTGTCCCGGGCAGTCAAGGACGCCAGACGACGATTGGCCAGGAAACCCAAAACGTATCCCTAGACAAAGGAGGGCAAACGTGGCGAAGTGGTCTGCGGAAGAGGAGATGAAAGGGTTGGCACACACAGGCCCGGGGATGGCACGGGCTCCCGGAGTGTGTTTCACTGGCAAGAGTTCTGCCCCCAGCACCCACCCCGCCCCCTGCTGGTACAGCTGCTGGATAAAATACAGGACCTTTGGTTAAATCTGAATCTCAGATAAATGAGTGAGATTTTTAGTGTAAATGTGTCCCACATGCCAATTCTTGTTGTTTATCTGAGATTGGAATTTAACGGGGCTCCCTGTGTTGGTATTTGCTAAATCCGGCAGCCTTAGCTCTCAGCCCAACACACCAACAAGGCTTGGGAAATGCTCATCTAACCCCGAACTGGCTTCACGCTGTTGGTTTTGCTCAGTGCGGTTCATGCTTGCGGCCGCAGATTCCTGGTGGGGAGTGTTTCGCGTGGCACCCACCCAGCTTTGCTCACAAGCAAATCCTCTCTGGGAGCGCTTGGCAGAGTACCCGGCCAATAAGGTGCTGCCTGAGAGGTGACAACGCCAGGGGACTTAAAGCCTCCTGAGTTCAGGGGCTGGTCTGATTGTTTCCCCCTCGCCCCTGCCAGGCTTGCTGCCCCTTCTCTGGAAGGCTCGGCAAGTGCTTCTGGACTGAAGAGCACCTTCCAGAAGCACATCTATCAGCCAGATGTGGTTTCAAACCTTCCCCGCCTTTCTGCACCTGATGCCACCCCAGGCCCCACTCGGAGCAGATGTCCTACAAGACAGAGCACTGGATAGAATCCGCCCCTCAGCTCTGCTCTGCCGGCCAAATGCCTTCCTCCACCATCTTGCAACACTCCCGCTTCCTGCCCTGCTCACAAAAGGGGGTGCCCCACCCTCCTTTATTCCAAAATCAACTCCCTCCCCTACTCCGTCTGGACACCCTCCAGCACCCCATTCTCCCATCATCACTGCCTGGTCTTCCTGCCCTGGTCATACAGCACAGGGGAAACAGCGAGCAGGGGACCCAGGGGACCGGGTGCTTCCATGTGGGCCTCGCAGGAGGGAGAAAGAGCCTCAGCCCACCCCATCACCCCAAACACAGCCCGTGGCGCCGCCTGCTCGCTCTCAGGCTGCTACGCAGGCCCCCGCAGCCCAAGGAAGAAACCTTCTGAGGCTCCTCAGATGCTAGTGGTTCTACCTGAAGCACACAAGTTAGCAGAGTCAGCTTAACCATCTGCTCACTGTTTTCCCCAGAAGAAAAGCTCCCGGTCTGCTTAGCACAGCTTTCCTGCCCAGAACTGACATTCTCTAATTAAATCATCATGGCCTAGGAAACCTAACCTTACTGCGGTTCCTCACCCTGGGCCCAGGGCCATCCCGTCAGTCTGTGCTGTGCATCGGACGATGTTTAGCCGCTTCCTTGGCCACAACGCCAGTAGCACGCCCTCCCCAGCTACGACAACTCAGATTGTCTGTAGAAATTTCCAAATGTCCCCTTGGAGGGCAAAGCTGTCCCTGGTTGAAAACTGCTGTCTTACTGTGGTGACCAGAGTGGACCACTCATTACAGGCCTTCCATGCCCTCTTCAGAGGGAGCCTTAGACAGGACAAAGGTCACTGCCACCTGCAGGCCCTGCTGTTCCAAAGCAAGCGCGGTCCAACTGGCTCCGCAGCACACCCAGGGGCCCACACACCGCTTTCTGGGGCCCACACACTGCTCTCTGCATGGAGACCGTTCGTTCATTCACTCACTGCACAAGTCGTCCGGGTGCCCCTCTCTATCAGCCACTGCGGGCTGCTGTGGACAGAGGGAGGAAGGACGGGACCCCAGGTGCATGCGTCCACGTGACCACGATCTCCACCTCATGTCCCCAGCAGTCGACCTGGGCCGGGCCCAGCTGATGACACAATCGGCATCCTTGGTTCATCAGAGGCGAAGGCCCACCAGAAGGTCCCCAGCTGTACCAGTCTGCAGGGCCACCACGAAGTACCCCAGACGGGGGCCTACACGACAGACACCGTCTCTCCTAGTGCCAGAGGCTGGAAGTCTGAGGTCGCGGTGTCACAGACTTGGGGGTCTCCTGAGGCCTCTCTGCGTGGCTTGCAGGTGGCCGTCTTCTCCCTGTGTCCTCACATGACCTTTCCTCCGTGTGAGCACATCCCTGGCGTCCCTTCCTCTTCTTTCAATGACACCAGTGCTACTGAATGAGGGTCCTACACTTCTGACCCCTTTTGACCTCCTTCAGGGCCCTGTCTTCAAAGACGGCCCCACTGGGGAGGGAGCAGGGCTTCGGCCTGTGAGTATGGGAAACATAGTGTGGTCCGCGACACCAGGGCTGGGCAGCCAAATCCCCACGCCAGCAAGAAACGAATGTGCTCGGAAATAAGAGGGACGTCCAAGGAAAGAGCTAATAAGAGGTACCTCATGACACCCGGTGGACGTCACCATACTGCCTCCAAAGGCCACATCTCTCAGCCTCGCTGGGCCGCTTCTAACCGGAGCACTCACTGGCAGCTGTGTTGGGGTTCTCTCCCTCTGCCCCCTGCTCGCCCTCCCCACCATGAGCTCACTCTGATCAGGGACCCGTGGGCCCAGAGGGCCAAAGGGATCGGACCATGGTCCCCCTGCACTCACAGACCACCGAATCTTACCCTAGACCAGTATTTCAAGGGTAGGAGGTTTTCCACACAGGGAGCATAGTTTTAATCTTCCAGGTACAGGACTAGTAACGACTGCAGTTCGTAATGCTCATTCTCTTATCAGAGTTGGAGATGAAACGTGTAAAGAATGTAACACAGGACTGGCACACGGCAGATGCTAAAACAGGAGCTATTATTTAATTACGTGACGTTTAATTAGGTCTCTCGGTGGCCAGTCTGAGTTCTAACAACGCAGGCACTGTAGGGTGGCAAAGCGTTCCGTTCAGGGGACCGTGGACAGCGTGGAGGGAAGGATCTCAGGGGACTTACAGGTCACCCTCTTCACTTGAAAGGTAAGAAAACTGGGCTCAGATAAACTGCATCCTGGCCCGGCCCAGCCCAGGTGGAGAGAGGCAAGGGGAACCCGGCGACCCACCCAGCCTGCGCCCCACGAAGTGCCCACTTGCCGGCAGGACCCGAGGTAAGGTGACTGACTGTTTCATAAAATGTAACTCTCCAGGAGGAAAAATCGCGTTTTTATTCACTGCCAAAAGTCTAGCCTATTGTTTCTTAGGAGGTTTTTTCAGTCCCTTTAGCAATGTCCCGGGCACTTTGCAGAGGAAAACCAAACAATAGCTTTTCCTCTCCTGCCCTTCGTTTCCCATGGTTCTCAGAAGGCAGCCGCCTCCGCAAGCATGCTGCCGCCTTCTCACGCCTGGGTCGCTGCCCCCGGCTGTCTGCAGAATGGACCGGCAGACTTTTCTAACACGTGCAGCAAATCCAACGGAGCTCTGCACAGCCCGAGCCAGGGGGGCTTTAAGCGCTCGCAATCCCAACCGAAAGCGTCCTCATTGTATAATCCGCATGCATTTAGCCTCACTGAAGTTTCCCAAGGAGAAGCGTCAAGTCCCTGTTCAAAGACTCCAAGCCGGTGTAATTAAAGCTCCAACCAAAGTTGCGAGGGATTAACGGCGCCAACCCCTTCCGGGGGGGCCCCTCTCCCACTCCTCCATCACGCTCATTCTTTTAGAAACTGCCATCTAAAAAAGGGGGGGCGTGCTATGCAAGTGTGTGCTTTTAAGAATGGGAATTGTTTTGCTTTGTTGAAAAGGAAGTTGGGGCAGACAGAATACGGACGGGCTGAAGAAAAGAACAGAAGTGGCAACCCTTCCCCAGAAGCGGCCAGGCTGTGTGGCCGGAAATCCTAGTGGGCGCATGGGCACTCACAGCATCGACCTCTCTCTGCACACCACCCGCGCTTGCGGGTGGACCCTACGTGTAACACGCCGTCCTTTTTCTCCCTAATTCTTTTCGGAAGTACCCCACACATTTACAGGCATGCACGCATTATACCCACGAAAAAGGATGGTTCATTCTTAATCACGTGTTTGACCTAGGGATTCCGATCTGCCGTTCGCTTTCCATTCAATTTACGGGAGATTAAAAAAAAATGTTATAGGAAATGAAACTTTTTATACACTTTAGTATATAAAAGAAAGTGGGGATGCAAAAGACTCTCAGAAATGCAAACAGCCCTGGTTTCTTTCCCAGAAAATCAAATACATTCCGATAATCCCGCCTTCAGAGCCCAGCACTTGGACTGGCTGTGCAGAATCAGACATGAGCAGCTGAGGAGCTGTCTAAAAGGGGAGAAAATGAAAAAAACTGCATCTATCAGACACCAGCAAAGACAGCTGTTCTCCCTGAAAACAGTCCTACCCCTACCCACCCCCCAGACCCAGGGAGCATCATCATTTGTGAGGAGCAGAGCCCAGATATCCCTACCCTTTCGGAAACAACAGCCTGTGTGAACCCAGGGCAGGTAAAAAGAACTGTACCCATTCCTTTCCAAAACCAACATCAAAGTCAAAATGGTATTTGGTTTTACAGCCCACCTGGCGCCTAGTCAGGGCAGGAGTACAAACACAGGCCCCGCCCTCAGCTTGCTCCTTCTTCTCCCACCCAAGCTCCGTCCCTCCCCTGGGGCAGCCTGGAGCACAAGGGTGTGGGGGCTGCAGGCTCCAGCACTCCATCCCCATTAACTCCTCGGCGGAGGGGGCGCACCATGGGCAGAGTCGGCCCTGGGAAGATGGGCCAGGAGAAGGGGGCCTGTGGGCCCAGACAGTGGCTGCTCCCAGGTGTCACAGCACGGACCAGAAGGAGTGTGGCCCCACAGGCCCCTCCCACAGGGAGGGCTGTGGCCTGAGGAAAGGGAGTCCTCTAAAGTGGGGGCGCAGCAGGAGGGCCATGTCTAAGGATCGGCCTGCCTGGCCCCCTGGCCAGCCTGTGGGGCCGTTTCTGACAGCCCCCATTTCCTGCCGGCCTCATGTTAAACTTTTGTGCCCGCGGCGCTCCCAGTCCCTGCTGGTGTAACCGGAGGATGCAGAGGACCCCAGCCAGGTGCGCAGGTTGGTGGTAGGGAAACAGATCGATCCTACCCCCTCGTTATCGCCCCATCTCAAAGGTACAGAAAGGCCTGCATGTTCAGTCGCAGGAGGGGAGAAAGGGTGTGGGAAAGGGATAAGAAATCAGGAAACTTGGGAAACTCGAGGCTGATGAGAAATAAACGAGCCATCCACGCATGGAGTCGGCTCTCTGTCCCTGTCTCCTCTTGCCCACGTACTCCGTGTCTTCACTCCCCAAGTCTACGGGGGACACGTCCTCCAGTAAAAACGCAGCTCCCACGGGCCGGCCAGAACCAGTGTTCTTACAGGAGCCAGGGGCCAAGTGTGGGAATCCAAAAGGGCACCAGAAACTCCCCAGGCCCACCTGCTCCACTCACACCCAGTTCTAGGTGCTAGGGGAGAAGCGCCTCCCCCCCCAAACTCCTATAAAGTAAACACAGAAGAATCTGCAGTATCTGCTCCCTCTTAGCTTTCACTGACATAAAACACGGCCTGGAGCCGAGAGGCCCAAGCAACTGCAGTCCAAGGAGCTCCAGTGACAAACCCCTGGGGTGGGCGTCCCAGGGGCAGCTGACTCTTGGTTACCTGGTTCTTCCGGGGAAAGTGGCACGCTGACCTCTGGCTCGGGAATAACTTCCGGGGGTGGCGGGGGTGGGGCCGGTGGAGCTTTGACAGGGGTCGTCGACTCTGGGGTCTCAAATGCTTCTTCAGAGTCAGAACTCCTAGTGAAGAGAGAGGAGGAGACACACAAGGTTAGAAAGGGACCAGGGCTGCGTTTGTTGCCAAGGCTGGGCTGCTGAGCAGCGCGCGACCTCCTGACCCTCCAGTGGAGCCAGGCCCGCTGCCCGCTTTGACTGTTGGAAGGCAGATGCCTGGAAAATCACTTTGAAGTGTGATTCCTGACGGTGAATCTCATTCTCATCAGCTTTGTGTCCAAATGATATATTCTTTAAACTCAGCTCTACTTGAAATACGTATTGCTGGCCTTAGTGGCAAATCCAAACACAGTGGGATCTTTTGATCAACTCTGAGACAAGTCATCTGGCGTCAGGTAAAACTGATATGGAAGAGCTCCAAAGACCACTTTTCAATGCCACGGTTCCAACACCCCGAAGGACCCCCATCCACGAATCTCAATGGCACTCAGCCTCTCCCCGCCCCACCCCATCCTGCTCTCTCACGCCTGTCATCACTCATTACTATGGATTTATTCCCTCTAATCAAGTTAATTATCCTTCTCCTCTCCTGAGCTGAAAAGGTCTTGAGGGCAGTGGGGGGATCCCAGCTTCCTCAAGCCTAAACCAGGGGGCAATAAATAAACATCCGTTAAATGAATGAATAAATGAGTGAATGAATGAATAAATGAGTGAATGAATGAACGCTGGCAGCCAGTCAGCTGGAGGATGTGCCAGACCAAGACAGAGAGCACAGCCCACTGACCCCGACAGTGTCAAAATGGCCCTCACTGGTCTGCAGGAAAGTCTGCTCTCAGGGAAGCTTCACTCAGAAAAACGGACCAAAATCCCGCCCAGAGGAAACCCCTTCCGGTAACAAGAGAAGGCCGCTCACCAAACTAAAGCTTTATCCTGGTCTCTAGAAGACCTAGACAGGCAGCCCTTCTCTACCACCCTCTTTCTTCTGGGCACTCGATTTTAGGCCAGAAAGAAGGAGGCCTCCCCAAAACAGAGGCAGGCACGTGTCCTCCGGCTGGAGGGCAACTCCTCACTCGCTGAAAAGGTCCAGCAGTGCCCGGTCCTGGCCCCACCTCGCTCCCCAGCCTCGCTCTGCAAGAAGCATCTCCTGGGCTGATCCTCATCCCTCAGGATCTTTCAAATAGACCAAAATGCCATTTATTCATTTGCAACAAGGCAGGTAATTATCGAGAGGGTAGATACTTAGGATTGCTGCCGGCACAAGTGACCCAACAGGCAATTCTGGGTGAAGTTGCATAATCGGGGCGATGCGTCAGTGAGTTTGGAGCATGAAATACTCAGGCGGCCCAACCCCCACAAAGGTCAAAGGGCGGTGACCTCAGCAGAGGTCAGCATCTTTTAAAGCCCATCTGCCGGCCTGCAGAGAGACCAGGAACCAACCAATCCCTGTGTGGTCAGCCAGGACTGAAAAAGGGAGCCATTTGGTGAATTCGCCTTCAGAAAATCCACATCAATGCTGCTTTTATAACTTGTCGGTGACTCACTTTATTGGTGTCAAAGACCCCCACCCCACCCCTCCTAGGTCCTTGGCTCCTCCAACCAGCCAGAAATCCCTCCAGGGACCCCAAAAGATGAACAAAAACATCAGAGCTGTTTTTGATGGGATCCCAAGAGCTGAAGCCTGCAAACTATCAAATTTCATGAGTAAAGACTTAATTCATGCAAAACCGACAGGGGCCATACTGACCCACAGACAGACATAAACATTACAGGGCTCGGCTTTCATCTGGGGGGAGTTTAAATCCTTGCTTGGACAACAACAGATTCGAATACCCGAAGTTTTGCAGGGTCTGTTTACCAGTAAGAAAAACGCAGGGACATCACACAACTAAGCATCAAAGAGGAACAAGAGCTTGGATCTGCCTCGCGGGCCCTGGGTGTCACCCCGACCCCCGGCACTGCACGCATCAGGGATGATGCTGACAAAAATGCACTGAGCTAACTTCCCTCCATTTTTAAAAAGGTTTTTATCTATTTATTTTTAGAGAGAGGGGAAAGGAGGGGGAAAGAGAGGGAGAAAAACGTTGTGAGAGAAACAATGATCGGTTGGTTACCTGGCTTGCCATCCAGGCAAGTGCCCTGACCAGGAATTGAACTGGTGACCTTTCGATTTGCAAGACAACACCCAACCCACTGAACCACACCAGGCAGGGCTAACTTGCCTCTTTGCAGGGCTTCCTTGAAGGACCAACAGACTGGAGTCCCCACTGCTGGTCACTGCCGTCCACATCCATCGAGCCCATTCCACTGGGGGCCACATCCTCCAGGAGGTAAAAGCCATCTCTGATGAAGAACAGCCTCTGTCCCCCAGATTCCCCTCCTAGCTCCCTTGCTGGGGTCTCTGGGATCTAAACCTCTTCAAGATGTCACCAAAAAGTCAGCTGCACGGATGCCGTGAGCTCTTCCAGCGTCCAGCAGAGATCCAGAGAGAGACTCCCGAGGCTTCTGCATCTCTGGGCCCTGGTGAAGTGTGGCTTTGGAGCACAAAGGGCCCCTGCTCTTTCCCAGCAGCACAAGCAAGCGACAGGGAGGGCCGGATGCTCTTGGGTTCGAGCTGCTGAATTCCAATGAGGCCTCCCTGCCACAGCTGCCTGGCCTGCACACCTGCTCCAAAGGGACCACCACTCGGCTCCGCCCTGCATGGGACGCAGTGCGTGGGGAGGGAGAGGGCACGCCAAGCCCCATTGTGGCTCCCTGCCTGTTTACTATGAACTATTCATTCTGCATCAAAACACCACGGGCTGCCATGGACCCCTGGAATGGCATTCGCTTCCGACGCAGCCTGCGTTGTTTCCAGATTTCCACACCCTCTCCCAGGAGCAGAGAGCAAGTTAATTAGAGGAGGCGGATGGCAGCTTTTTAAATTAGCTCTTTCTTTCCCTCTTCACTTTCCCAGTGGGCCCCACAAACATTTCCAAGAGCAGAGATTTCTGCGGTCCACCCACAAAGAGCCTGTACATAAAAATAAAGCAGCATTTCACAGTCCCGAGGCATAAAAGCGGTTCCCAACGGCTGCTAGGTTTTTCTCCCACGACAAAAAAAATTAAGTACAAGAAAAGATTCTGTTAAGGCTCCGTGCACTTTCAAAATGAAAGAAAAGGAAATTAATTTAATTTGCGATGAAGATGTATCAGAAAAAAAACGTGCCACTTCGGTAGGCTAAAATGTCTCTATAAATTACAGGAAAATATATTTACCAGGATATGCATACACTACATTCTCCATATAAGTAAATATGCAAATAAAATACACGTGTAAATATATCTGTGTATATACACACACATACAGTGTAAGGAGGCTGCTCTTAATGGCCAGACGTGAAATGCAGTGAATTCGATGCCCAGCATGAGAAGCATTGTGTAAAACTCTAGTGTGTAAACCTCGTGTTACGTATCAGGCACTGGAGTGGGCCCACTTGTACACGTCTCTGCCTTCTTCCAAAGCAGCCCGCCTGCTGGGGAGCAGGCCCGGCTCACGGACGACACAGCCCTGGCCCAGCGAGGCCCACTGCTCTGCCCGAGGCCACCTCGTCAGGCAGGGCTCAGACCAGCACTGTCCGCCTCGAACACCGGTGCCCACATCACGACATCAGTGGCTTCCAAACGTCTTTAGCAATGAGACTATTTTCCCAGAGACTCTCACTCCATTCGTTCTATGAGCTCGGTGCACAGCCTGCTCTTATGAGAAAGCCCATCACTGACAACAGCTAAGCTGCTGGGACGAACTTACAGACTTGACTGGAAGGGTGGCAGTGTCATCCCTGCAGACTCAGGTTCCCAGGAAAAGTCCTGACAGAGACACCGAGTAACGCAGACAGCACCTGTGCCTGGGCGGCTTGTCCCCCGACCGTGGGCTAGGATTCTTTAATAAGGCAGACGGGGTAGGAGAGCCACCAAACCGTGCGAAACCGAACGAACCTACCGGTCCACGGCAATGTGCTAGTGGAGCCCCCACCTCGCAGCGGGCTGTGCAGAAGAGGGGAGGTGGCGGAGGGTGATGCCAGCGTCACACAGGTACGCAGGCCCCTGCAGCCCGGGCCCCCCAGGTGTGTGCTAGTCAAGGTTTAAATATTTTTTCAACTATTGGCTTGGGTTTCAGAGACTCTCTGCAGGGCTCTGAAATCCCACTGAGCATAACCTGAAAGCCTCTGTCCCGACGAGGACCGTGGGCCCCGTGTTGGAGGACACGCGTGTGCCCACACAGGAGCTTCATGGAAACCGTCCATGCAGCCCACGGGCCCGTTAGCCTGTATTTGTGCTTTGGTTCGTGTTTTACTCCTACAAACTACAGCAACAAAATTGTGTGAGATCGGCATCCGCACACGGATACATCACCGTACAGTTAATATGCTACGTAATACAGAAAAGTCGGTATAATTCAGTACAGTATAATATTGGAATGGCATAAAACATATTAGTAATATGGTAAAGCTAGGGTAATATAATATACATACACGTAGACTCCCAAATATGTGTGTGAATGTGCATATGTAAGTAAAACGTGGGTGTCTTTAATAAAGAGATACCGTAAGTACAGTTTGCCAGCGTATCATTAAATGGTTACATCTGCTCAAGTTTTTTTTACTGGAGATAATTCAAGGATTTAGGGTGAGAAATTTCAGAAACCATAGATTCTTCCACCATTGAAGCTGGAAGAAAATGTAAAGATCAACTTTTTATTCCAACTCACTCCCCCCATTTTTTCACACAGATGAGAAAACAGAGGCCAGAGAGCGGATGTGAGTTCCCAAGGTCACAGCGGACGCACGGGCACAGGACCAGACCTGCCTTCCTTAAACACTGCCTCCAAATAAGAGCCTGAGTTCTAAATACAATCCCCCCGTCGCCCTGGAAATCCCCAGGCACCTATACTTAAATGTTACCTAATCAAGAAGTATCTGGCCTTGCCCTGACCAGTGTGGCTCAGCGGGGGGCCGCTCTGCAAAGCAAAAGGTCACCGGTTTGATTCCCAGTCGGGGCACATGCCTGGGTTGCGGGTTTGGTCCCCACTCAGGGCGCGTGTGAGAGGCAACCAGTCAATGTTTCTCTCACACATTAATGTTTCTCTTCCTCCCTTCCCCTTTCTCTAAAAATAAATAAATAAAACCTTAAAAAATAAAAACAAATCTCTGTTCTTAAGCATTGCTAAAGGGGTGGGGATATTTCCGTGTGTATCTATTTCTAGATCTATTCCTCAGAATTGCAGTTGGCAGCTTCTGGGGATGGAGGTTCTTGAGACCACCCACAAAGACTGAAGACACAGGTCAGACCCTCTAGAGGTGGGGGCTGCCCATGACATCAGCCCCACCCTCAGACTTCCTGGAGGAGGGTACCACCTGAGCAAGAAGAGTGAGTGAGCCATCCAATCAGAATGGAGGTCCTCCTTCTGCCTCCCTCCCCTCCAGGACACAACCCAGGGAAAGGTGCCAGCGCTGACCCAAAGCAATGCTGACCCGAAGCCCTGTGTCAGGCCAAAGACCATCTGTCCGTGGTCCCTGAAGAGAGAGGGAGCCTTCTGGAAAGGACACTGAGCTTTCCGTGGATCACACTGTCTCATTCATCCCTTCAGCTCACATGAGTGAGGTTTGATGGATTTGTGAGAGAGAGGATATTTTTGAAACTGCTGTGCGCTAGATTATATTCATCAAAATATTCCGCCTCAGGCAGCCCTGTCAATAAAAGCTGTCCCTGCTTTCTCTCTCTCATATACACACACCCCTCCTACCTAAACAAAAACTGACCAGACAGGTAATTTTTCCGGACTGACTGCAAAGGGTCTTTTCCTGTCCCTCGCCCATCCTGCATCTAGAAAAGGAATTTTCTCTGCAGCACCGCTCCTCGGTGTTTAGGTGAAGCGAGAGTGGGATTTCAACACAACCAAAGGATAAGGCGCTTCCTGGACTGTCAGGTGACAGAGGAGCCCACGGCCAGGCGCTGTCTTCCATACGCACAAAGCCAGCTCTGGCAAGCCAGGCTGATAGAGTTTTCCAGGCTGACACTCTGGGGATAATCCAAGCAGAGGACGTCACATGATCACAAGATTCCACGTGTCTGTCAGGGTGACATGGCAGGTCCCATTTTCAGATTCAAGTCTTTGTCACATGGTGGCTACACTGAAATGTCAGCAGGGTATGCTGGCCACACCAGGTGAGGCTGCACCCCCACCAAGAGAGGTGGCATGCTGACGGCGAAGGGCACACAGATTGAGGTGACCACAGACCTGGTGACAGCCAGCTGTCCACGGAACACAACCACAAGACACAGGAACTAACTCCAGATAACTACAGCAAACATGGAATTAATTGAAAGGCGAGGGTGGCTGAGGAATCAGATTTAAAGAGACAGAGGAACATCTAACTGGGTCACCTTGAGTCATATGCCTATGATAGGACATATGGGAAAGACAGAATCACCCCAAAAGCCAATCAGGAGGTGGGATGGAGGCAGGCAATCCGCAAACGACAAGTATCTACCACAGAGTTCCTCCCAGCTACGTCACTCACTGTAACTGTGTGGCCTTAGAAGAGTCAGCTGACCTCCCAGGCCCTTGATTGTTTCTCTAATGTGCAGGGATGATGTTTAAACATGGGTGCACGTTTCCCTTGGTATGGGAGGACGCAGGCTCGGACAGGACAGAGCCCAGCCCCACTGCTGGGAGCACCGGGGCTCTTCCCAGACCCGCTCAGTCCGTTCTCCAAATTCAGCGTGGTCCGGGGCCCAAGGAACAGAACGAAGCTGGGATCTGATTAGCCGGATCATGTCCTGGGTGACATGGCATAAGGGAAGGAGCTGACAAGGCGTCTGGAAAAAGCAAGGCAGCTGGAACATGGCCCTGCCCCTCTGCAGAGCCCAGGGCAGACACGCCCGCCAGGGCTGCTCTCTCCAGGGTCTACCTGCAGGGTGCAGAGGGGCCACCCTCCAGGTGCCCCCTAGCCAGCGAGAAGCATCCATCCTGCATCTGAGGCTCACCTTCCACACTCATCGAGCATCCTTCTGATTTCAAGGTGGCTTCCCAGCTAGGAACCTGGGTACCAGGCTAGGGGTGCCCCAGCCAGGAACTCTGAACCCCACAGCTGCTCGCCTCAGCTGACATTTTACACTAAGCACCTCAGAGCTTCCTCATCCATCCATCCTCCCACCTGATCCTCACAACAGGTGATGCACCTGGATATCATTCCATGCCAATTTCAGCAGAACCTGCCACGTGCTGGGTACCTGGGCAGCTGAGTCAGACAGATCAGCTGCCCACTCTCAAGAAGCCTGCGTCCTCCTGGGCCCTGAGCGTGAGGACCCAGAGCCGAGCGGCTCAGTGACTCGCCCAGGGCTCAGAGCCATGCAGGGGCAGAGCCAGGACGAGAGACCACATGTCCTCTGTCCCTGCTGGTAACCCAAGTGCCTTTCTTCGCATCCTAGAGGTCGATGGGCTGACTCCGCACGTGCAATCTGCCTCCAGTGCGTCTGGGTTTCCCAGAGTGTCCTCACCTCCAGAGAAAGGATCAACGGGGTTTCCGCCTGTGCATCTGGGACTGCCCCCCGGGCAGGCGCCAGGCGGGTGGCCAGGCCAGCGTGGGTCTCCTGCTCTGCCCCCCCATCTCCCCCTTTCTTCTGGCCACGCTGTGTCCCCTTCCCTCATTTAACCCAGTCGGCGTCTCCGTGTCAACCACACCGTCCCAACCATGACAGCTCGAGGTTCTGGGAACTTCAGGGAGTGACAAAGGGAGGAAGGGGGCCACCCTGACCTCGGGCTCAGTACATGCCCTCTGCAGAGGCATCGGGTCGGCCCATAAATCCTATTACCATCAGTGACCCTGAGCAAAGGGTGATGCCATCAGAGGGTCAAGGGAGGCTGGACGCTGCTGCGTCCTCGAGCAGATTCTTCCGGACGCCCCAGGACCTGGCTCCGCAGAGAGCAGGGCCACTCCGGCTGTAGAGTCCTGGCTCTTGAGAGCTTTAAAGTGTCCTCACCAGGGCGTCTGTCTGCCTGTCTCTGTGTCTATCTATCTCTGTGTGCCTCTGAATCTGTCTCAGGCTCTACTTGCCTCACTCTCCTCTCCACGTGTGCACATGTGTGTGCACGTGTGTGGGTGTATGTGCCCATATGTGTGTGTCTCAGCCCCTTGCTTCTCAGTTCCCCCATCTCCCCTTCTAGTCCACATGAGAAAGGCACATTTGGAGGCTGCCCAGCTAATCTGAATCCTACTCCATCCATAATTAAAGCTCATGTGTTTTGACTTCATAATTCATCATTTATAATTTTGCCTTTAAATTGGTCTTTTGAAGCCTTGCAAATTATTATTAATAACAGCGATCATGAAAGGATTTGAAGGCTCTTACTGCGTCGGACACCAGTATCGCCAGGATACACTCATTTTTTTGCAACATTTCACTCGTATCAATGGACTGCTGAGGCACACCAAGGAGTCTAGGTTTCAACAAACACACACCCCCGTCCACGTGGATCCACGTGGATTCCCACCAGCTTGCTGAAACCTGAGGACCCCAGGGAGCATGGGGAGCATCTTGGGAGACCATCGCAGCATCTCGCCCTCCTGCTGAGAACGCTGACCTTGAGCGAGACCTTGGGAGGCCCTGAAGTTCTGCCCGACTGAAAGAGGACGTGCTTCTGAGTGGGTTTATTTTTGTTGTACTTCTCCTACCTGAAAACCGGTAATTCTCGGGGCCCCGCCCAGAGTCCCTGCTCCCCCAATACCTCTGACAGCTGCTCCCACCAACCAAAGACAAATCCTCCCGAAAGCTTTCCCAGCTCTGCTGAAACTCTCTGCTCTGAGACTCTCGATGAGTCTCGGCCATGATTCTGCATGAAGAAATAAAGCGCACAACCCTGGACTTGGTTGGGGTGGCTAGAATACTTTAGTAAAAAGTTTGAAATTTGGGAAGTTTTAAAAGCTCACTTTCTCCCACGGTCTGCAAACAGGGCTTTTGCACAATGAAGCAGGCGGTCCTGAAGCTTCTGTTCCTCTCCCCACAGTGTCCTCACAGGAGGAGGAGGAGTGGCTTGCAAACAGCAACCCCACGCGGGGGGGGGGAGGGGTAAGTGCCGTTCCACAGCTTGAAAACACACTTTTCTCCCAGGTGCTGCCTGCTCCAGCATCCGGTCACCCCACTCTCTCATGCATCACACAGCTCAGTCTTTGACCCACTTATCGAAAAGTCTGGACTGGTAAGGTCTGAATGAAAGCGCTTCATGTATAATACAGGAATTACACGACTCTGCTAATCTCATAGAAGCAAACAGCACACCACTCACCAAACAGAGAAATGAGTGCCAGCAGATCTGGTTCCCAAGTCCAGGCTCTGCCTCCTGGTGAGACGGGCCCCTTCGGGAGGGTCTCCGAGCGTCCCCCGGCCTGACTTCCCTCGTCTATGCCACGGGGACGGGGTTGCTTTGAGAACTAGGTCGATGCCTCTGAAGTAACCTGCACAGTGCTGAGCATTTACAAGGCATTTTTACTGTCTCTAGTCCTCAAAGTGTTAAAGCCCTACAACCAAGACTGCCATACCCTTCACATTAACATCGTCAGAGACCCATCAAAGTATGGCCACGTTTCTCTAAAACCCCCTGTAGTCCGGGGGCAGCTAGCTATACCAGCGATTCCTGAGTTTACAGACCAGTGAGAAAAGAACATGATTTTCTGGTTCTCCCCACACACCCAGCACCCTCTGTACACACACACTCGCACTGCTAACACGGCTGCGCGCAAGGCATTGTAAAATCAAGCAATACACTTCACTCAACATTTACTGAATTAATTCGCAGCCACTGAGAGAGACGCTGTCATCAGCAAAGCAGAAGTGCTGACAAGCGGGGTCCGCCAGTCCACCTGGAGTTTCTCTCTGGCGCTCCCGAGAAGAAAGGCCTCTCAGAGGGAAGGGGGCAGCCAGTCATCACGCAGCCAGGGAGAGAAGGTTCCAGGCAGACAGAATCACAGACGAAGAGCCCTGGGGTGGGAAGGAGCTTGCTCAGTGCAAGCAACGCAGGTAAGGCCCCGGGGAGAGCGCGTGGACAAGGAGGAGAACGTTCGAAGGAGGAGCTGGGGTGCCATCCCGTGGGGAGGACGCAGCCTGAGTTATGTTGCTGCTAAAGCCCATTGCGACCCTCTGAGAACAGTCGCAGGGCGGGAGGGGGTGGCGGTGGTGCGTCCTCCATCCGTGAGGACGTATTCGAGTCCAGAAGAGAGGAGACTGCTTCGGACTAGAACAGCAGCCCGCAGCACGAAGGTGGGGTGTGGCCGGAGCGGAGACTCACGTGGGAGGCGGAGGAGACAGGTGAGGGCAGGGGACAAGCTGAGGTTCCAGGTGCGTTGGCACCAATCTTTCCACTTGCGCTATAAGTAACACACGGAAGAAAATAATTTTTCTTGACGCCGAGAGACCGAGTCATCCTACGCCGGAGGGCTGAATCACAGCACGCATGCTGGAGCCCTCACCGGCGGAGCCAACGCGACAAGGAGGATGGGTAACCTCAGGCTTCAGTCACAGAACAGAACCCCAGCGAGCAGACACCCTGCCCCACGTCGCGCGGGCAAACCGCCTGGAGTAAGACATTTGGGACAACCACCCACCCGAGTTCAGACAGACTCTCAGAGCTCACTTCCTGCCAACCAACTACCCAATCTCATGACAAAAAGAACAGACTAAAGTACAAATCGGACAACAGTCACCTGGCCATTTCTATTCGTCAAACCCTCTGACTTATGAACATCCTCCAGCCTTCTCTCCTGTTTTGGGACAAGGTGTGAAGGGCCAGCCTTGTGCGCTGTTTCTCCAATCTCTGACATCACGCGCTCTACGCCTGCCATTTATCGCAGGTTCCTGCTGGTTACAGGTGTGCTTCTGGTGTCAGCCGGAATCTTCACGTACGTGGAATGAAATAATGAGGGGCTTATCTTTTCTTTATTTGTCACAGGACGTGTTACTGGATCGACCATTAGAAGTAAGAGAAGGAAAGAATCAAGGCTTTCACCTGAGTTTTGGCTGATGCGCCGGAGCAAAGGGTGGGATTGGCACACACGCGCACTTTAGCCTGAGTGGAGAGCCCAATGAGTTTGGCCCAAAATTAAAATGGAAAAGCTCTGACTCTTGACCATTTCCACTTTGCCCTTCCTTCTAAAGCCAGCGCCAGAGGGGGTTCATCTGCTTGGCTCCGGTGACAAGGATCCACATGACCATTGAGAAAATTGGCTCGCTTAGGACCAGACTCATGGATGAAACCACCAACCAAACCATCCTTCCACGGCCTCCAGACCGAAGTCCAGGAAGATCTCACAACGATGACGACAAACGGAAAACAGCATTTCTGCCAAAGCCTGCAGAAATGCTCGGATTCCAAAAGACGACCTGACGCTTCTAAGCACCGTTTCCAGACAGACACCCACAGCTATCGAGGCCCCCCTCAGGCACCAATTTCACCCCAGGATCTGGCAGTGATGCCTCCGAATGAGAGGGAAGGAGAGAGAAGGGCGGACAGGTGTCACTTGGAGCAAGGGACTCCAGAGGGGAGCAGGCCCATCCTGCCACCGTGGGCCCTGCGCTCTCTGCCTCAGCGCTTTCCAGGCCCCACGAGGGAAGCTGCACGTCTGCCCCCCGACAGGTGGACCCACGGCAAATGTGGGGCGTGGGTGCCCCTTAAGAACCTGACATCCCACTCCTTCATTTCCATGGAGAACTCCGTGCCCTGCCTGCCCCCAGAGTCTGGAGCCCCACAGGAACCCTGGTAGAACCAGAAGGGCCACCCCCAGCTCCACACGGTCCCCCAACTCCCTGCTTTCTGCCGTAGAATAACGCCATCCGAAGCGATCACAGCCCACAGCCCGACAGTCCTGGGCCTGGTCTGCACACAGTTTCCTTCTCCTGCTGCTGAGAAAACCTCCCAACCCGGAGCCGCCCACGGCCGGGCCATTGTCACTGCACTTCCACGGCCCTGGACACAGGCGGCTCACTGCTCCCCGAGTCGCACCTCCAAAAGGCAGTGGCCCCTCTCAGTTCCAGCGCCTCCCAGTGCCCCTTCCAAAATGAGAGGCTTTACCTGAACCCCTACACCCCCATGGCTTGCCTGGTTTGCGAATGTGCCGCAGCGACTTCGCACATGTTCGGTCTGACCAGGGCTTCCAGCGCCTCTAACTGGCAAGGCCACCTATAAGGCCACACAGTGTCCAGGACACAAATCTATTTTTTTGTCCACACATACGACGAGATATTAATTAAATCGACAGTGTATTCCCCCTGTAGGACAAGCTGCGGGCGCTGGGCATTTGTCACTCTGTCCCCTGCGGAGCAACCCCGCCCAATCCAGACAACTGCCCTGGTGCGCACCAAACCACCACCCAGAC
>PVJI01013313.1:0-48994 GCA_004026765.1 Micronycteris hirsuta
AGCTTCCAACAAGTAAACAGAACATTCAAGGTAATCTTAGCTGATATGAAGTTTGGAAGCCAAGGAGTACAGAAGACGCTTCAAAACAGGCGTGTACAAGACATGGGGATTGTGACTCCTAGTCAGCCAGATGGATGGGAGAACCCCCCAATAAGCCATCAATAATCAAAGCCCAAGTACAACCAAAGAGCCCACATAAATTGAATAAAGGACAACCCTAGAGCATCCAGATCAGGAGACCAAAGAGACTGCACCACTGAGTCCCACAGAAGGCAAACCCATGAAGACAGGCAGGGAAAGCAGAGCAACCTGAGATGCAGAAACAAAAAGAGTCACATAAAATGGGGAGACAAAGAAATAACCCCAAATCAAAAGGAAAGAAAGAATCCCCATAAAAAGAGCTAAATGAAATTGAGGTAAGCAATCTGTCAGACACAGAATTCAAAATAGTGGTTATCAGGATGCTCAAGGAACTCAGTGAGAACTACATGGAACTTTATGGGAGTTACAAGGAACTAGTGGGAACTACAGCAGCATGAAAAAGGAAGCACAAACTATGAACAGGAACCAGGAAGAAATGAATACAAGATCTGAAATGAAAATACATTACAAGGAATTAACAGCAGACTAGATGAAACAGAGGACTGAATCAATGAGCTGGAAGACAAGGTAGAAAGAAATACCCAGTCAGAGCAACAAAATGAGAAAAGACTCAAAAAAGAAAGAGGATAGTTTAAGGGAGCTTCAGGACAATAAGAAATATACAACATTCACACCATAAGACTATGGAGAAGAAAAGAAGAAAGGGATAGAAAACCTCTTTGAAAAAATAATGACAGAAAACTTCCATAACTAGGCGAGGGAAAAATCCACACAAGTTCAGTAAGCACAGAGGGTCCCAATCAGATGAACCCAAAGAGGCCCACTCCAAGATACATCATAATTAAAATGGCAAATTTTAAAGACAAAGAGAGAATCCTAAAAACAGCAAGAGAAAAATATACAAGGGAGCTCTGATAAGACCATCAGCTGATTTCTCAACAGAAACACTACAGCCAGAAGGGAATGGTATAAAATATTCCAGGTAATGAAAAGCAAGGGCCTAAAACCAAGACTACTCTATCCAGCAAGGCTCTCATTTAAAATGGAAGGCAAAAATAAAGAGCTTCCCAGACAAAAGAAGGCTTAAAAAGTACATCTCCACCAAGCCAGCACTGCAGGAAATGATCAAGGGACTGCTATAAAAAAGGAGAAGAAATACAGGAGAGCCATGGGTAGAGAAAAAATGGGAATGAATAAGTACCTATCAATAATAACCTTAAACGTAAATGGATGAAATGCTCCAATCAAAAAACAGAATAGCTGAATGGATAAGAAAACATGATCCACATATATGCTATTGACAAGAGACCCGTCTCAGAACAAAAGATCTACACAGGCTGAAAGTGAAGGGATGGAAAAAAGTATTCCAACCAAATAGACATGAAAAGAAAACTGCGATATCAATACTTAGACCAGACAAAATAGATTTCAAAACAAAGGTCATAAAAAGGGACAAAGAATCACTACAGAATACTTAAGGGAGTCGTCCAACAGAAGGATATAACCCTTGTAAACATATATGCACCCAACATAGGAGCACCTAAATATATAAAGAAAATCTTAGAGTACTTCAAGAAACATATTGACAACAACACAGTCATTCTAGGGGTTTTTAACACCCACTATCAACAATGGATAGATCTTCCAACCAAAGAATCAACAAGGATATTGTGGCACTAAACGACACTCTAGATCAAATGGATTCAATTGATATATAATGAAGCTTTCATCCCAAAGAAGCAAAATATACATTCTTTTCAAATGCATGGTCAGTATCTCTGATGAACAAAGATGATAAAATCCTCAACAAAATATTGGCAAAACGCATCCAGCAATACATTAAAAACATCATATACCATGATCAAGTGGGATTCATCCCAGGGATGTACCATCCCAAGGTTGGTACAATATTCGCAAATCAATAAAAGCAATGTAAAATTAAGGGCAAAAATCACATAATCATATCAACAGATGCTGAAATAGCATTTTATAAAATTCAGAACCCATTTATGATAAAAATACTCAGCAAAGTGGGATTAGAGGGAGCATACCTCAACATAATAAAAGCCATACACGAGAAACCTACAGCCAACATTATACTCAACAGGCAAAAACTAAAAGTTTTCTTCTTAAGATCAGGAACAAAACAAGGATATCCGCTTTCACCACTCTTATTCAACACAGTACTGGAATTTCAAGCCACAGCAATCAGACAAGAAAAAGAAATAAAAGGCATCCACATTGGAAAGGAGGAAGTAAAACTGTCATTATTTGCAGACGTCATGATAATGTACACAGAAGACACTATAGTCTCCACCAAAAAAATACTCAACCTAGTAAGTGAATTTGGCAAAATAGTGGGATACAAAGTCAGTATTCAGAAATCAATGGCACTTTTGTACACCAACAATGAAATATCAGAAAGAGAAAACTAGGGAAAAAATTCCATTTACTATAGCAACAAGAAAAACAAAGTACCTAGGAATAAATTTAACCAAGGAGGTAAAAGACCCATACTCAGAAAACTACAGAACACTGAAGAGGGAAATTAAGGAAGATACAAATAAATGGGAGCATATACCACATTCATGGATTGGAAGAATTAACATCATTAAAATGTCCATACTACCCAAAGCAATGTACTGATTCAATGATTCAATGCATTCCCTATTAAAATACCAATGGCATATTTCACACATCTATAACAAATATTTCAAAAACTTATATGGAACCAAAAAAGACCCCAAATAGCCTCAGCAATCTTGAGAAAGAAGAACAAAGTAGGAGGGATCACGATACTCAATATCAAACTATACTACAAGACCACGGTAATCAAAACAGTCTGGTACTGGCAAAAGAACAGACACAGAGATCAATGGAACAGAATAGAAAGCCCAGAAATAAGCCCAAGTCTCTATGGTCAATTAATATTTGACGAAAGGGGCATGAGTATACAATGGAGTAAAAATAGCCTCTTCAATAACTGGTGTTGGGAGAACTGGACTGGTACATGCGAAAACATGAAACTAGACCACCAACTTATAGCATACAACAAAATAAACTCAAAACTGATAAAAGACTTAAATATAAGTTGTGACACCATAAAAGTCCTATTGAAAAACATACGTAGGAAAATTTCATATTTCCCACGTAGCAATATTTTTGCCAATATTGCTACAACAAAAATCTCCTAGGGCAAGGGATATAAAGGGGGAAAAAAGGGACTACATCACATTAAAATGCTTGTGCATGGTTAATGAAACCATCATCAAAATGAAAAGGGAATAGACCATATGGGAGAACATATTTCCCAATGATACCTCGGACAAGGGTTTAATCTCCAAAATATGTAAAGAACTCATACAACTCAACACCAGGAAGACGTACAGATGGCCCACTGACAAGTGAAAAGGTGCTCCACATCATTAGCATCATAGAGATGCAAATTAAAACCACAATGAGATATCACCTCACACCTGTTAGAATGGCCATCACAAACAAATCAACAAACAACAAGTGCTGGTGAGGAAGCAGGGAAAAGGGAACACTAGTGCAGTTGGTGGGAATGCAGACTGGTGCAGCCACTATGGAAAACAGTATAAATTTCCTTTAAAAAATAAAAATGGGCCCTGGCTGGTGTAGCTCAGTGGATTGAGTGCGGGCTTGGGAACCAAAGGGTCCTGGTTCGATTCCCAGTCAGGGCACATGCCTGGGTTGCAGGCCAGGTCCCCAGGGGGGCCACGTGAGGAGCAACCATACATTGCTTTTTCTCTCCCTCTCTGTCTCCCTCCCTTCACCGCTCTCTAAAAACAAATAAATAAAATCTTTTAAAAATAAAAATGGAACTGCCTTTTGACCCAGCGATTCCACTGGTGGGGATATACCCTAAGAATCACGAATCACCAATTCAAAAGATCCCGTGCACGCCTATGTTCCTAGCAGCACAATTTACAACAGCCAAGTGTTGGAAACAGCCTAAGTGCCCATCAGTAAATGAATGGATAAAAAAACTGTGGTACATTTATACAATGGAATACTGTGCAGCAGAAAGAAAGAAGGAACTCCTACTGTTCATGACAGCATGGATGGAACTGGAGAATATTATGTTAAGTGAAATAAGCCAATTGGTGAAAGACAAATACCATATGATCCCACCTATAAGAGGAATCTAATGAACAAAATAAACAAACGAACAAAACAGAACCACAGACATGGAAACATGGAACAGACTGACAATGACCAGAGGGGAGAGGGAGGGGGAATAATAGTGGAAAGAAGAGGAAGGGACTAGTCAAAGAACATGTATGAATGACCCATGGACATGGACAGCAGTGTGGGAACTGACTGTGGGAGTGGGGGGTGAGGGGTGGGGCGGACAGAGAAAGGCAAAGGGGGAAAAATTGGGGCAACTACAATAGAATAACAATATAAAATGATCATAAAAAAAGCTGTCTGAAAAATTACAAAGGACTTTAGCCCCGGCTGGTGTGGCTCATTGTATTGAGCACCAGCCTGTGAACCAAAGGGTTGCTGGTTCAATTCCCAGTCTAGGGCACACGCCTGGGTTGTGGGCCAGGTCCCCAATAGGGGCACATGAGAGGCAACCCACACACTCATGTTTCCCTCCCTCTCTTTCTCCCTCCGTTCCCCTCTATCTAAAAACAAATAAATAAAATCTTTTTTAAAAATTGTAGAGAACTTTAGTCTCGGGTCCCACCACAGACCTACTGAATCAGAATCTCTATTTTAATAATATCCCTGGATACTTTGCATGTACATTTTAAGTTTAATAAGCACTAATCTAAGGCATTTTACTTATTTTTAAGACACTAAAGTTAAGGCCCTAAATAAAGGGATTTATCCATGCTCACACCGCTAATATGCAGCAAAAGCAAGATTTGGACCCAGGTTTCATCTCCTGGGATGTGTATGTACACTAGGTTTTTGCTTCCCAGTTACCTTGTTTCAAAACCTTTGAGACACCTTTGCCTGGCAGATGTCCATATCCCACCTCCTTTCCTAAGCAGCCGTCAGCTCATCAATTCTTTCTTCACAGTATCTCTGGCAGGTTTCCTCTTTTCCACATCCTTCATTCATTGCCCTAAAGCTACTGCGTACTATGAAAAACCAGCTTCCTTCTCTTATGGGTGTATCAACATCCTTTCCTCAAACAACAGCTTAGGGCATTAAATGTTAAACCGCTGATTTCAGGCAGCATCTATGTTTAAAACCCACCAATACTAGCAAACTATAACTTGGTAAATCTAACCCAGAATCTTCATGTCTTCACTTTCCTTATTTCTTTCCCATTATCTCCTTCTCTTTGCCTTAGAACTAAGCCGTGTTGCCTTTATCCAGCGAGGTCCTCCCTTTATAACCAAGCTTTACTAAATACATCCAAAGGCCCTAAACGACACTTTCCCGTATGATCTTTTATCCCAATCTGTCCCAATAAGCTGTCACCACTCACAAACAATCTCAGAGCTTCGTAATTCTCCCCTCTACACTGCACCTAACAAGCCAAGGTAATTCAATATTTCTTCAGTACCCATGGTGCGCCAGGAACTGCGCCATACAACAGAAGTCTAAATGCCTTTGACTATCTTTCCACATAAATTAAATAAAAGTAAAAGTCCTGGCCTCTGCCCCATTTCCACTTCTGAACCAAGAAGCGCTGACGTTTTTAAGAGCAAATAATAAGGGAAGACTGTCACAGATGCTCAGACACAAGAGCAATAGATGAGCAGACAGAGCAAGCCACCCACCACACGAACGCCAACTCCGTGCAACAGTCTGTCCACTGCAGCACCAGGGTAAACAGCTCTAGAGACTGCCTTGTACACACTGAGCTCAATTAAATCACCCTGAAAAACAAAGGGTGCTTCAGTTCAAAATCAGATCTTTATTCCAGTTACCCGAACACGGAGTTCTAGCTCTGCCACTTCAGTTGGGAATGTATTTAACCCCTCTAAGTTTCAGGTACCTCATCTGTAGAATGGAGCTCATCACAGTTTCTCCCTCACAGAGTGGTGATGAGGAGTAAACGAGGTAACTGCAGTGCTCAGACACAGTGCTGGCACGTACGAGAGCTCACCAACAGTACTATTATTATTGATGACACTAAAGTTTCCTCAGTCTTTGTGTCGGTTTACCTATAGCTTCAAAATCTATCCACCTAACTTGAGCTACACAGGTTTGTGAAGTTAGAGGCAAAGATGAAATTGGAAAAGTGGATTTTAAAGCCAACAAGCAAACAGTATGATGGTAGGAAAAGCTCTGAATTTAGAACCAGAATAGTTGGGTATGACCTCCATGTTCCTTTCTGGGCCTTGATTTTCTCGCCTGTTACGTGGGGGAGATGATTCTAACAACTGTGGCTAAAAATACTATGAGAATGGTTTTAAAGAGATTAGCTACTAAAAACACAAGGCAGGACTTCAGTTAAGGTGGTGGCACAGGTAAAAACAGCTCACCTCTTCCCACAACCACATCAAAATTACAACTAACCCATAGAACAATTATCATTCAGAACCGTCAGAAGTTGAGCTGAATGGAAGTCCTACAACCAGAATTAAAGAAGGACCCTATCAGGACTGGTAGAAGGGGTGGAGACGCAGAACGGGCTGGCCCCACATCCATGTGTGGTGGATAAAAATTTGGGCAGGATATCTCAGGAGTGGAAGGTCCCAGCCCCACACCAGGCCCCTCAGCCCAGGCTTCCAATGCCAGGAAGAAAAGTCCTGCTAACTTCTGGCTATGAAAACAGGCTGTGGAAGATAAAAACTGTTGGAATCCCAGGCACTTCCTCTTAACCGTCCCATGCACAGATTTAGTGGGACTCATCGCTCTGAGCTCCAGTGTCAGGGCCACAGATTTAAATGTATCAGAGACATATAGGGAGGAAGTGAATTGTCCACCTTCAGGCAAGAGCCGGAAGGCAGCTTTCTACCAGACAGAAGTTCTGGCAGAGGCCAGTGTTCCTTTTCTGAGCCCATCCCCAAAAGAGTCAGCAGGCAGTGCCATACCTGTGTCTCCATCAACCTGGCTCACACTGTTTGCCCCACAATCCCCTGAGGCCCTGCCATACCCAACTTTCAGGCCCACCCAAGCTGTCTCCAGTCGCTTTTCAATATGAATGGTTTCTCTTGGCCCATGCTTCAGGCCCAGCATTCACAGCAGCCCACCTCAATTTACAGGTTGGCCTTGCCTAGGCACCCCTAAGCCCAGTACAAGTAATAGCCATCTACAGATCACTCTGTAGCTAATGCAATGTAACCCTGGACAGACACAGGTGCTGGATGACCTTGGACATGTCAATAGCAATCAAGTTCAGCTACAAGAGGAGAGTGTACACACCCCATACAGTGGGCGCACCTGGAGTACCCAGCTGGGGTAACACAGGCAGCTGTGCCACTGGACCCTACAGGACACCTGCTATGTTAAGATACTCTATCAAGCCTGGGAGACATAGTAGCTCTACCCAGTACATAGAAATAAACACAAGAAGGCTGCAAAAATGAGGAGACAAAGAAGCATGGCCCAAATGAAAGAACAGATCAAAACTCCAGAAAAAGAACTAAACAAAATGGAGATAAGTAATCCATTTGATGCAGAGTCCAAAACACTGGTTATAAGGATGCTCAAGGAACTTAGTGAGGACCTCAACAGCATCAAAATGATCCTGTCAGAAACAAAGGATACACTAATTGAAATAAAGAACAGCTTACAGGGAAACAATACAGTGGATGAAGCTGAGAATCAAATCAATCATTTGGAACATAAGGAAGCAAAAAACAACCCATCAGAACAAAAGGAAAAAAAAGAATCTAAAAAAATGAGGATAGTGAAAGCAGCCTCTGGGACAACTTCAAGTATACCAACATTCATATGATAGGAGTGCCTGAGGGAGAAGAGAAAGAGCAAGAAATTGGAAACCTATTTGAAAAAATAATAAAAGAAAACTTCCCTAACTTGGTGAAGGAAACAGATATACAAGTCCAGGAAGTACGGAAAGTCCCAAACAAGATGGACCCAAAGAGACCCACATTGACACACATAATTAAAATGCAAAAGGTTAAATAGAAAAAGAGAATCTTAAAAGCAGCAAGAGAAAAGCAGTTAGTTATCTACAAGAGAGTTCCCCTAAGACTGGGGGCTGATTTCTCAACAGAGAATTTGCAGGCTAGAAGAGATTGGCAAGAAATATTCAAAGTGATGAAAAGCAAGGACCTACGCAACCAAGATTACTCTAACCAGCAAAGCTATCATTTAGAATCAAAGGGCAGATAAAGAAAAAGCTAAAGGAGTTCATCACCACCAAACCAGTATTATAGGAAATGTTAAAGGGTCTTCTTTAAGATCAAAACTCTGAATAATAAAATGGTAATAAATACCTATCTACAACAACTGAATCTAAAAAACAAAATAACAAACAAGCAGAACAGAAACAGAGTCACAGATACAGAAAACATTTTATGGTTGCCAGATGGGAGGGGAGTTAGGACATGGGTGAAAAAAGTGAAGGGATTAAGAAGTACAAATAGGTAGTTACCGAACAGTCATGGGGATGTAAAGTACAGCATAGGGAATGGAGTAGCCAAAGTACATATATACAGGACCCAGGGACATGGACAGTGGTGTGGGGACTGCCTGAGGGAGTTGCAGGCTGGGTGGAGAGGGACAAAAGGAAGGAAATTGGGACAAGTGTAGTAGCATAAACAATAAAATATAATTTTAAAAAGACACAAGGTAAAAGATAAAAGATAAAGAAAAGGTGTCTATTTTAGCAAAAGATAAAAAGGTAAAAGTGGAAATTTGTTCATGAATAATTTTTAAAGGACATTTCTGTAATGGTGTGTGACAATGAACCATGGATTTTGTCTGGAGGAAAACCTGGCAGCAAATAGTAATCACAAAGTTGTAGTAAAACAAATGCATACAATGAAGTACACAAACACCTAATCCTTCTTCGTTACTCAGCTTCATAACCTCCACTTTTGGAGACAAATCCCCGACCACCCTGCCCCATCCACTGTGCCACACCAAGATGATCTTCAGATAGCTGTTTGTTTAATATCAAAGATGCAACTAATGTGCAATTAAGAAATTCTGCAATTTTACTGTCCCATCTAATAATCAGCCTGTTGAGTTTTGACAGAAATATATAAATATCCAAAGTAAAAGTCACTTCAGAGCACCTGGACATCTGTTCTATATTTTTACGTACATCTTAAATACCTCTCACACAGAATAAATTCTATCAAGTCAATTCATGAAAACGAACCTGAAATACCTATTATATACAATTCTTTTTTTTTTAATTTTATTTATTTTATTTTTACAGAGGGGAAGGGAGGGAGAAAGAAAGGGAAAGAAACATCAATGTGTGGTTGCCTCTCGCATGCCCTCTACTGGGGACCTGGCCTGCAACCCAGGCATGTGCCCTGACTGGGAATTGAACCGGTGACTCTTTGGTTCACAGGCGCCAGCTCTCAATCCCCTGAGCCACACCAGCCAGGGCTATACATACAATTCTATAACGCAACCAATTCTAGCCTGTAATGAGTACAGTCCTGTAAAATACCGTAGACTTATAATGGGCACCCCACCGCACAGTCCACCTGCCTACCTTGCTTTGTGATCTATTTTCAGGAGAAGACTGAGAAAGTCTTCTTCATATTGCTGTTTCTCATATATACCTAGACATGAACGTTTTAGTGGATGAAAACAGTGGAACAGTAAAATGCTCAGTCTCTCGGACTCCATCTTATTCAAGCTTGCTTTGTCCCCAGGGCCTTCAGGCTAATAGCTTCTGCTTAGTCTTGCATATAGACACGTTAATCATTAGAGAAATTCTAGTTGTGGCTTGAGAAGATAAGGAAATCTTATCAGAGATTTGCAGGAACCTCACGCCTAGACTCACAGCAACTAGCATAATCTTCCCTCAACCTCCGCTGGCGCCACCCCATCCCCACCCCGCCTCGTGTGTGCCGTGGCCAATCACCTCTTGCCCCTCCCACCTCCCCTTCCCTTGGCATAAAAGAAGCCTGAACTCTGTACTTTCCAAAGATGAATTTGAGAATTCGGTCTCCCATCTTTTCAGTTGGTGCCTTCTCAATTAATAAAACTTTCCTTATTCCAGATTCTGAAGTTTTGCATTTTAGCCTTTCAGAGCATTGGGCACATGAACTTTGGACTCCTAACAGCAGAACCAATCTTCTCAATGACATCTATTCATTAAGGGAGACAAACCTTAAAAAAATTTTTTTCTTAAAGTTATTTTCATTTTGCATTTTAAAAAGTTCAGTTTTCCTGTATCACACAAAAAAAATGACTGCAATTGTGATGGGAAGTAATTCATATCCTCTGAAAGACATCAGCAAATTGGAGGAAAGAAGACATACAGTTTCTAATACTGGGCCTAACATAATTCAAAGAAGGTACTTTATAAATATCTGTTGAGTAAATGTTGCCTCCATCAGTTTCTTCTACTTCTGGACTCAAAATCTGTTTTAAGCTAACATGGACGTATGAATTACTTATAGGTCAAAAAAAAGGAAAGTCATATTAAAGAACACCAAATTTTTCCTGGAAATAACAGATCACGAAGGTCTGATTTCCATATTTACTTCTTTGTATCTTCTCTTTTTCTTACTCGGGACTCTACCGACAAAAGCCAAAGGTAGCTGCCAGTTTCAACCTCCTGGTTTTCCTTATTGTTTTCAAAAAACAGTCTGACTGCATCTTTTACGACATTCTACAAACCACGGTGGGAAAAAGTGCCAGGTATTGCAACGGACGAAGAAACAGAGCAAGACTCCGAAGTGCTGGGTGCCAGTGCTTAGCGTTAGCGCTGTCCATCTCGGCCTCTTCACCGATAAGCACACTCAGCTGGAGTTTTCCGTGCCTAACAACACGACAGTACACGAGGTCAGTGGCAATCAGCGTCAAGTATTACACAGAATAAAATTCCTGACATCAAAAAACCCACAATCACCGGATGGTGATTTAGCTTCCGAGATCAGGAGCGTTCAGGGTGGTATGGCCGTAGACTAGATGGTGATTTAAATTTCTGTTTCACAAATGTAAAGAGCTGAAGAAACGAGACTTCTAAAATGGAATATTCAAAAACGGATAGGCATGGTAACTACCCAGGGACAAAACAGGAAGACTGATCACTTAAGCTACAGAGGGGCATTCCAAAGTTTCACGCTAATTTACACCGTAAGAGAGCGATGGGGGGCGGGGGGAGGGGAGGGCTGGAGGGGAGTCTGAGTGTTCCGCCTGTAAAGAGAAGTTTAAAATGCAGCCTTCCTCACATTTTACTTCCAGCTCAAAATTCCCCAAGCTGTGGGCACATGAGTCAAAGCACAGAGATAAGTTTAAGAAACACATTCTCAAAATACCCAGCCAAGCACAGTGGAACTGCTCAAGTGAGACCCGGGGTCTGGTCCGGTCTCTGCTGCCAACAGGAGCAGCAGGACACGCAGATCGATTTGTTAAAGGCACAGTCCTCATTAACTCCTTGAGGGCCGGAATAAACAGCTGGACCAAGGCTACGGCCAGGGAAGGAGTTTCACCTGAGGGCTTCAGACTCTGCACCTATAAAATTCAACAATTCAAAATTCATGTTTCCACCCTAAAGATGGAAAACAAGGTTATAAAATACAGAACCAATAAGATATACTATAAATTATGTTTTTTTAAAATTCCAATGCCAAGTTTTCCAATCTCCATGTGCTCCTCTACCTGGATAATCTAAGGATGCAACTGCTAAAATACAAGGCACTAAAAAGATTTAACTCTGCTTACAACATGACTGATGTCATTAAACCAAAAGTAAAGTATAAAAGCTAATATTCCCCTCTTAACATAATGTCTTTAATTGTCCTAAAATACCCCTAGTTAGTGGCTGCACATATATGAGTATATTAAAAATGACAAATATTTCTTTCTGCCACTTCCCCTCCGCCGAGCAGTAATATGTCCGACAAGTAAAAATACACGTATTATCAAAGTATACATTTGGAAACCATAAAGACCCAATTCTTCCTTTTACCACACACTTTCAATTCTGCTCCTGCTCTATTTCCAGTCAGTTTCACTTCTGAATTTTCTGCCACAAAGTTAAGAACTGTAACCCTGTGGAGAAGTAAATACTAAATAAGAACATAGTTTTTCCTTTCAAAGGAAAATAAACTTTTTCACAGGAAAAACCACATAAAAAATTCTTAAATTCCTGATGGCGTTTTTTCACATAAAAAAATGATTTTAGGATGCTGATGTTTTCTTTGCGTTTCTGAAGCTTCCTCATATAATTTTGTTTACAAGATCCAAAGCAGTTCAAAAATTGCCATCGTTTTATTTTATAGATACACAACTACAAATTATTTTTTATTTCAGTCACAAGGAAGGGGCTCAATAAATATTTGTGAAGGAGCCCTGGCTGGTGTGGTTCAGTGGATTGAGCGCGGGCTGCGAACCAAAGGGTCGTCGGTTCGATTCCCAGTCGGAACACATGCCTGGGTTGCTGGCCAGGACCGCAGGAGGGCCACGTGAGATAAAACCACACATTGATGTTTCTCTCCATCTCTTTCTCCCTCCATTCCCTTCTGTCTAAAAATAAATAAAAATAAAATCTTTAAAAAAAAAAATTTGTGAAGGAATAAATGTGCACAGCACGCCACTGCGCTGCATGGCATGTATGTTCCCGATAAGATAGTTTCCCCCCCCACCTTCAGTAGCCTCACCAAAACAGGTCTTTTAAAAACAAAGCAAAACATAAAAAGATGATTACATTAGATGGACAAAAGTAAGGTATCTGATAAACATAAATGTGTAAGATGAAAATATATATCATGTACAACTAAATTAAGCTTTATAAAGTTTTTGTGCTTCTATCTTTTTTCTTGTATGTTTCAATTCCATTTCCTTCAAGTTCTTCAAAGGAATAATCCATATATAAACAAAATAAAATAATAAAAATATACTGAATTCCTATTACATAATCAGCACAGTGCTGTGAGAAATAAATATAAAGCATGATGGTCCCAAACCTTGTTGCTCACCACACCCCTGCAGAGTGGGTGCCTACGGCAACTGGGCATCAAAAAGCCCCGGAGTGCATCCCAATGTTCACACTTTCTAACTAACTCAAAGAAAGTACCTAGACCTTAGATCTCTCATCTGTAAAAGGAAGTGACTACTGATACAAATTTCCCATGCAGAAGAATGCCAAGTAATTTATGTATATACTCTGCCCTCAAGGAGGGGAGCATAACTTCCCACTGCACAGTGACTTCCTTCTGTGACCCTGAAAAAGAAGATGCCTACTCAGAAGAGCTCCAGGTGGCTAACTGGGCTGAAATAAAAATAAACAAAAACAGAGCCCAGCCATTTCTACACAGGGGCCTCTCAAACGAACTGCACTTCAAGGAGAAACCTTCACTGAACTACCTGCCTCTGCACTGAACTGCCTGCCTGCACCATGTTTCTTATGCTTCTGCCATCTGAGCCTGCCCTAATAAAGGAGTTTCTGGAATCCTGTATCAGCCAGTAGGACCAAGGCTTTCTCCATCCAATCAGAGCTACACAGCTATATTTCACCCATCAGCTGCTTCGCCAACCAATCAGGACAGTGCCTTTTGGACCGACCAAACTGTAAGGATTTTCAGTCCTTATTTGCATGAGGACAGACCAATCAGGGACCAGGGGTGGGGACTTTGGTCTATATAAGCCAGCTGCCCGGTGGCACTTAGGAGCACACTATGCCTTTCCATCAAAGACTGCCATTTCCCAGGTTAGAGCTGAAACACATAAGATGTCTTTCACTGGAGCAGACCATACCATACCACACCACACCATACCATACCATACAACACCATACAACGGCAGAAAGGCAAGGGCAGAGAAAGAGACCAGCACTGGGCCGAACAGACCAGCAAAGAACATAGCTATCTAGCCTGAGAGGAGCCTGGCCCCAGGTCCGCCTGGCCCCAGGGCCACTTCACCCTAGGGCTGCCTCACAGCTGTGCTGTTTTCACAGCCACGCTGTATCATGATTGAACTCTTTTGCAATGAATCAACTTTCCTTCTTCACTGCACCCCAAACTGGGGATTCCTGTTGGCACTGAATTGGCACCTACAACCTTCGGTTGACACTTCCAAAGAGGACAGTGTGGACAGGTGACCAGGAGAGGGTAACCTTAAAACAGAGAACCCTTACAAACACTACTTGAGCAAGGGATGAAGATAATTAATATCAACAGTGGTAAGTCATGTTCATAGTATGTACATTTGATAAGAAGGATATGATGAAAATAGCACTTTACCTCTCTGGCCTTCCTCCCCAAAACTCATAACCCCAGTCTGATTATGGAGGGAAAAAAAAGACTAATTCCAATAAAGGGGGTATTCTACAAAATACTTGAATAGTGCTCAAAACTGGCAAAGTCAAGAAAACAAAGGAAGTCTGAGGAACTGTCACAAAAAAGAGGGGGCTAAGGAGATAAGAAAATACGTACAATGTGGTGTTCAGGATGAAATCCTGGCACAGAACAAGTTCATTAGGTAAACACTAAAGACTCATCACCAGACGAGTGTTTAAACAGAACGTAGCGTATGCACATAACAAACTAGCACTATAAAAGAAGTGAAATTCTGATACATGCTGTAACGTGAATGAACACTGAAAACATTGTACTGAATAAAATAAGCCAGACACAAAATGACAAATACTGTATGATTCTGCTTATGGGAAGTATCAAGAACACGTAAATTCAGAGACAGAAACAGAATTTACCAGGGACTGAAGGGAGGAAAGAATGGAGTTATTGAACAGGCACGGTTTCTGCCTGGAATGATGAAAAATTCTGAAAGTGGACCGTGGTGACGGTTGCACAGCACTGAGAATGTGCTTAATGTCACTGACTTGTCCACTTAAAATAATTAAAATACAAAGTTTATGTTCTGTACATTTTATCACAATTATTAAATTAAGGATATCTGAATAATAATATATCAATATTGGTTCATTAATTGTAAAAAATGTACCATGCCAATGCAAGATTTTAAAAATCAAGGAAATTTGGTGTAGGATATATGGGATCTTTCTGCACAATTTTTCTATAAACCTAAAACTGTTCTAAAAAATAAAGTCTATTTAAAACTTCCACATATAAAACGTCAAGTCATTATATTGTATACCTGAAATTAATGTCAATTATATCTCAATTAAAAAAAAAAATCCCACATGGAGAAGGGAAAGCAATTTCCCAAAGAAGGGGTGGGGTAGTAAGTTAAAGTTATCAAAGTAAGTGCAGGAGAGATGATGGACAAAGAAAATAATAATCACAATAAAGATACTTACTTCCAAAAAAATTCAAGGAAGATAAAGGCTCATAGCACTAACATACCCTACGCCCTTCCAAAAAAAGGACGAGAAGAAATGCTCTTCAATGAATGAAAAACATAAGTAAGCAAAGAGAAAAATCAATGCCAAAGATATGAACAAGCAATTCATAAAAGGAATACTACACAAATCTATGTAAGGGTACTGAAACTCACAGGGTTCTGTAAGGATTAGATTATGTAATTAACATAGTATTTGGTATACAAAAATAAAACCATTAAAATGTAACTAGTAATTAAGGAAATGCTCATTTAAATAACAATAAAAGGGTGGGCAAAGTATATTTACAGTTGTGAGTACACAAAAGTTTATTTTTATGTTATTATTTATTTAATTACTGTATTAGTTTCTTTTTTAATTTTTTTAAAGATATTATTTATTTATTTTTAGAGAGAGGAGGGGAGGGAGGAAGAGTGGGAGAGAAACATCAATGTGTGGTTGCCTCATGCACACGCCCTACTGGGAACCTGGTCCACAACCCAGGCATGTGCCCTGACTGGGGATCGAACCAGCAACCCTTTGGTTCGCAGGCCAGTGTTCAATCCACTGAGCCACACCAGCCAGGGCTAATTACTGTATTATTTTCTACACGACTGTAAATCTACGTTTGCCTACCCCTGTATGTGTATGTATATGAATATGTAGGTCAAGTATATATACAAAACTTGTATACATAAAATCAGATTGGAAAACACTGAGAAAACTTATGATCCCCAAATTTGACAAAAAATGGAGATACAGGTCCTGTCATAATTTGGTAGCAATGTAACAGGCATGTCCTTTTTGGTAAACCCTTTGCTGACATTTTCTAAAGCTAAAGTAATTATATAATAATAAAATAGTAATAATATGTACACCTCCTTTGACTGAATTATTTCACTGCTCAAAATTTATCCTACAGAAATTACATACGAATCCTCATTGCAACAATGTAATACAGAAAAACTGGAAAGAGTCTAAACGTCTTCCAAAGGGAAGTTAGTTAGATATAACCAAACATAATTATGCAAAATACAGTAGGTATATGCATAAGAAGACAACTAAGAAGAATAATATTAAACTGCAATTTTTTTTTTAATTTGAAAAAGAAAAGGATTAAACTGGGTTAGGGCTATTTAATCTGAGCTCTTCTATTTATACTTCAAGGAAACCAAACCTGCATGCAAAACTGTGTTTATGTATGTAAGTGTAGAGTCTATAGCTTTTACTAAATAAACATGTGACGCCCCCCCCAAAAAGGGTGACTAAACAACCACTAAAAAGCCCCCCCACACACCCGCTCGGCATATCTGAGAAACACAGTTAAGTCATAAGTGAGGAAGTCTGTGGGGAGGAAATGCTCTCAATTAAACTTAGAAGGAGAGTTAAATGTCCTATCACAAAGTACACTTTTTATTTCAAGACTCTTACATCTAAGGGTGTGAAGGAAGTTATTCTTCAGATGAACTTATAGTCGCTATGTAATTACAGACCTCAACCAAAAATTACAGAGCAAAAACAGTCTTCAAAATGTGTGACTAGTTCATACTGAAATTACAGTTCAAGTGAAACCATACAGAAGCAAAAGAAGGCAAAGACTAAGTAGTAGTTCCATTTGACAGAGTCAAATAGCTATTACGGACTGTAGTTAGTACCCATACACGTAAAAGTTCAGAAGGTATGCAGTCTTAACTGATTTTTTTTTAAGACAAGTAGATTAAAATTAGACAGAAATAAGTTAGGTCTTATACATAGTTTTGTGAACTTTCTATAAGCAAAAACAAAATAAATCTTTTTCTGGAGGCAGATGGGGGTGGTCCAATACTTCTGGAACTAATCTATTATAAATTACTATTTTAAACATTACAGCCATTAGAATCAACAGGATTTAATGAAGACTGGAATAAATGAGTAGTAATAGCAGGGATACTCTCTATCTTAAGAAGAAAGTAATTTTGCCCCTTAAGGAACATCTGGCAACGTTTGAATACATTTTGGATTGCTAGGGCTGGGCAGGCGCTACTGGTATGTTGTGGGTAGAGGCCATGGATGGAGCTATAAGATGTTTAGCCCCATCCATCTACCCACCAAAATGCTAACAGTGCCGAAGTGGAAAAACCCTCCCTTAGCAGTAGGCTAGGAAACCACTGAATCTATGCTGTGAGATAATCAACTTTAGTAGAAAGCCTAAATCAATAGGGTTTGCTTAGTTGTTTAGAAATATTGACATCTCATTAAATAGCACTTATCACAGTGACATGACTTTTAAAAGAAAATGAACTGGATTTTCAGTTTATCTAAACCTGTGAAATTTTGCAAAAGCCATAGGCCAAAAAAAAAGATAAATTAATGCTAACAAAATTTTCATCCACACACATGTCCTATGACTGTCACAAACAATACTGAGCAAAAGAAACCAGTCGCAGTCACACATTTTGCATGATCCCATTTGTCCACAGTTCAAGAGCAGGTAAAAACTGATTCTTGTGTTCGAAACCAGAACAGTGATTCCTGCAGAGAAAAAGGAGAGGGAGGGGAGCTTCTGGGATGTTTTTTTTTTTTAAGATTTTATTTATTTATTTTTTAGGGAGAGAGGGAAAGGGAGGGAGACAGAGAGGGAGAGAAAGAGCAACGTATGGCCACCTCCCACATGGCCCTCACTGGGGACCTGGCCTGCAACCCAGGCATGTGCCCTGACCAGGAATTGAACCGGGACCCTTTGGTTCCCAGCCCGCGCTCAATCCACTGAGCTACACCAGCCACGGCTGGGATGTATTTCTTAATCTAGGTAGTAATTATATAACTGTGTTCACTTTGTGAGAATTCATCAGGCTGTGTACTAATAATCAGTGCAGTTTACTGTATACAGATAACACTTTAACAAAAATGTTTATTTTTTTTAATGTTTTATATATATCCTAAAAAGTTGAGCATTTAGAGTGGAAAGCTAAATTAGCATCAACTGCAAAAGTGAAAGTGTTTCGTTACACTACAGGCTGCCTTCCAAGAATTCAGGGATGACACCCCCTGAAAGCTGTAAATACAAACTCAGCACTCCAGCAGTATTCACTGTGCACTGAACTCACTATATATATATATCTCGTCCCAAAGCCCAACATTTGACAAACACTTCGAAATGCAGTTGAATTTATTCCATGGACAGTATGTTTGCATTATTTCTTCCAATGCTCAGCTGTGAACTGTCATCAGAGAACAGGCTCTATGAAACAAATGATGCTTTCTTTCCTAAGCCCCCATTTTCCCAAAGCTCACCCAGACTAAACCCCTCTAGGCCCTCAACGCCTAAGGATTTCTCCAGGCTGCTTATAACAGTATCCACCATTGCCTCTCCCAGTGTCCACTCTCACAATCCACCTCCACACACACACACACACACAATTCACATTAATGCTCATTCCAGAGATTAGGCTCCCCTCTCCCCAAGACTTTTACTCTTTCCCAGCGCCTCATAAATACAAGCGAAACCTCACTCCCCACAAGTTCCTAATATTCTCCACAAATTCGCTTCCCATGGCACCACAAAACCAGGGCACACGCTATCCCAGTCTTTTAAATCCTCTTCCCAGACACACACACAAACACCTTGCTTCTGCAAACAACTGAGCTCATTGGCCACCACCGTACCCATTACCTCCACTCCCCTCTTCCTTTTAGCAACACCCCACACACACTCCCCGCATTCAAATCCACCCCATTTCCCATCTACCCTCTGCCCGGAACGTCTGCTTTCCTCTTTATGAAACTTTCCCTTCTCCCCAGTACTCGGACAAATCGAAAGCTGGAGAAAGGGTATGAAGGAACACGCTCTGTCCTGTGTGAAGGTAGTTGCTCAAATCTCAAGTATACAGCCAGGTGCGCGGGCTACAGAGTCAGACGCTGGATCCTGAAACCCAGCCCCATCACTAAATAACTGCGGGGCTTTGAATTAGTTATTTTGCATCTTTAAGTCTCAGTTTTGGGAAGTACAAAAGGGAGGTAATAAAAATAGCTATCTCATAAGAGTTGTGAGGAATGGAGAGGATGAAAGGTTCTTTAAGTCTTTTAATGCTAATGTTCCTGCAAAGTCTCCTCTTGGGGGACAGAAGTAGGGCAAGGAAAAGAAGAACGGAAGAAGTACTCTACGGATATGTGTGGGATACGGAGGATTTTGTCACGTCCCCAAACTCAGTGCTCTTTATTATCCTCCCTACAACGTGGGTCCAAGAAGCCATCAGGCTCTTGCAAAAGGATGGGGACATGGATATACATACACATCAAATACTCCTTCCGCATATACTCATTTGAAGAAATGAGGTAGGAAAGAGCCCCTTAAATTGCCAAAATGCGTTCCTTGAGGGTCAGAGAATAGGAAGGAAACCCCAAAGTCCCAGAGAATTTCTCTTGAGAAGCTGAAAGGCGCAGTTCATAATTAGGAGAGAGCAAAAGTAAAAGCTAGAAACCTTAAAGACTCCTCGCTTCTCCAGTAGGAAAAGTAGCTAATGGATTCTCAGCAAGTGAAAGAAAAACCACTGTCCCTGTCTCGGGTAGGGCATCAGGGCTTCCCCCGGTCCCTTCGGAAGAGGGATAAGGGGGAGGGTCTCCGCAAGGGAATCCCCGGCTGCCTAACCGTGGGGAGAGGCAGCATCAGGCCGGGCACCCAGGGAGTTTCACTGGGTCTCTTCACAGCCCAACTCCAGAAATGGGATTTCTCCTAGGGCTCCGGGATCTCCCAGAGGTTCGGCCATCACTGGATCCCTTCCCTTACAAGACCTGCGGACCGCTCTCGTCAGTCCTCCGAGTTCTCCCGGCCACTTCTCGGGGTCTCCCGCTGGCACGGGGACAGCCCGCCGCCCGCGGGATCCCCTCACGGGCTTCATCCCGGCCCCTCCCGAGCGCCGCGAGCTCGTGGGGTTACCTGCTGAGACGGCAGCTCCACATGCAGGGCCCGCGCTGCAGAACCTGGAGGCAGCGCGGCGGCCGGGCCTGGGGGCGGCGGGGGAACCGGGCCCCCGATCGACACCAAGGCGCTCATCTTGACCCAGGGGCCGCCAAGCGGCAGGGCCAGCGCTCCTCCGGCATCAGCAACTACTGCTCAGCCACGACCCGCGGAGGCCCCGCAGCCCAAACACACGCCACCCGAAGGCAGGACTGCTCTACCCCACCTCCAGGCGCCGCGCCGCCGCCGCCGCCGCCGCCGCCGCGGGCTAAGGAAGAGCCATATTACCGCAGTGCAACCCCCCGCCCCCCGCCGAGACCTGGCTTGCTCATTGGTTCAGCTCCCATAGGGGCGGGACCCAACCACGGAGAGGAGATGCGCTATTCGGTAGAAGGTCTGTCCGTCTCTGGCCGAATGGAATGGGGGCGGAGGGACCAGAGGATGGCCTAAATTGCGTCTGTCAAACCGGGGTAAAACCTGGAGCGTTGCTTTCTTTTTCCAAGTCTAATTGGTTTTTTCACTGCCATAGGGCGGGGTCTCCTGGGGAACCGCAAAGGCCATTGCTCTAGGTCGCTGTCAGTTGTCAGTAAAGAGAAACAAGGGCGGGGTCTGATTAGGTATTGAGTGCGCCCAGGCTCCGGTGTCACGTGCAGGAGGCAGCGAGTCACCTGATAAGTGAGAGACAGTCCTCCGAGCCACTTCCGCCCTAACCTAGTTCCCATAGTAACCGGCGAAGAGGGCTGGGACCCTCGGTGCCAGCTGGATCGCGATGACTAGTCTGCAGTTAGTCGCAGGCTTCCTAAACACTCCTTTCCTGAAATGCTGCTGTCAACGTGCGGGGATGGAAAGGAAACACTTCGTGGTTCGGCCGAAAGGCACCACGCAGGATGCAGTAAGACTCAAAACTTGCCAGGCATTTCCACCAGCTCATCCATGACCAGTTCTAACCCACAATCCATTCCCTCCTCGCACTCCACTACTTGCTGACCCACGAGGTGTGCCACGCACTCAGGGCTCTGTTTCTTCTCTACGAGGGGGTTGCTTATGCTGTCCCTAGAAAGCGTTTGCGAGTTTTCTCCTAATGCTTACCCATCAAATCTTATCTAGTCCTGGGATCCCTTCTTCCAAAAGGCTTCTCTGATTCATTCTGGCATCCTGATTAGGAATCTTGCCTCTAGCATATTAGTCATTATTCTATTGCATTGTTTCTTAACGTGTGCAATACACAGATGTAGACACACACACACACACACACACACATATACTGAATTCCTCAAGAAAAAAGACCTTGTCATTCATCTCTGGATTCCCAGTGTCTGACAGATACTCTAGATGTTTTTGTTTTTGAAGTCAAGGCCCCCTCAAATACCACCTCTTCCATGAAGACTTCCTTGATCATAATGATAGCGTCTATAGTAGCTGCATCTATAATACACAGCATTGAGTCATTCTACAGGATATTGATCTGCTTTTACCCCTCCGCCCCCACTCACTCCTCCATTGTAAGTATGGACTCATTCGGGCAGAGTGGGAGGGGGGGCGTCATTTAACCCACTGCACAAGTTTATAAAGTGGGCCTGTAGAAACAGGGCCCAGAATCACTTCTTTTTGGAGTCAGCTCTGAATATTAGTTAACTTTATTATTTCATTCAACAGATGTTCATTGAGGGCTTCCCTGTGTCAAGCCCTTTGCTAGGTGCTGGGAAGTTAGACTTGGACTCCTCCCCAGAGGAGCTGCCCTCCTTATAGGGAAGTCCAATAGTAAACAAAGAGTGATAATTCAGTTGCTGCGTGCTGGGTCTAAGGAAAGTCCAGGGGCTGTGGGAGCCAGAGAAAACAGATTTCACAGTAGAGGGGACGTTTAAACTAGGTATTGAAGGACCAGTGAGAATTCACCAGGCAAGTAGGTAGAAAAGAATATTCCAGCAGGGGGAACAGGACCCATTTTTCCACAAGCCTTTACTGAGTTGCAGCTCTGCAGCAGATTGATTATTGGGCACTGGAAATACAACGCTTTTCAAACTTTTCCACTCATGAGCCACAAACACTGGGAGAGCTGAAACTCTCACCGCTAGGGACACGGCAGCAAACTGAAATAGCCAGCTGGTGGCAAAATATTCAAAGTAATGCATATAAAGTGTTTAGCACAGTGCCTTGGATATAGTGTTCAATAAAGATTACCTATCATTTCCACATGTCCTACTTCATTCTGAAAACGATCCTGATAAAAGGATCATTATATTATAAAAGATCCTATTCCATAATAAAGCTATATGTTTCAACATAAAAATATTTTCATCATTTAGGATTAAATTGTTATAATATTTATACGGTGCTATATATCCCCTACAGAAAAATGTATCCATGTTTAAGGAGCATGGATTCTAAGGTGGCCAAATACAATATACATCCAGTAATAGAAGGAGGATCACAGATGAGGGATAACAAAGTGACCCAAGCCACTGGGCCTGGTGGGCAAGGTCAAAGTAGGCTTCACAAATATGGTGAAGGATGATTAGATTTTGATAGATAAACAATGAGAGGTTAGATCTGTTTAGCTCAGAGATGGCTGGTGTTTCAACAACTATCTATATTACAATGTTGGGTACTGAAATCAAACATTCTGTTTGCACAGCCGAAAAGCTAAACCTACCCCAATCCATTTTGCTTCCTTTTCTTCCTCGTAAATAAGAGCAAGATAGGAATAATTGGTCTTTTTATGTCTCAAATTTAATTAAATTAAAATCTATCTCCTTTCTTTCAAGAGTCCTCTTCCCTCCACTCATTCATTGAGTCAAACACGCATCAGACCTTTACCAGGTACTTAGCCCAGGCACTACGTTTACGGAAATCATGCGGATAGAATCCCGGCCTTTAAGGAGTTGGCAGATCAGTACAAAGTAGTAAGTACAATCATTAAAATGATATATAAAGTTAATAGAAGCATAGAAAAGGAAATTGCTAACCGCAGAAGGCTTTCTAGAGGAGAAAGACTATTCCAGGCAGAAGGAACTGCGTGAGTAAAGGCACTGAGGCAGAGGCCATGACATTTGTATACTTCAACCCGGTTGAAACAAAGGTGGTGAGGGGAGCAACAGGCAAAGAGACCGGAAGAGGGAGACGGGGCCTGGTGAGAGGAACCTTGCTACCAGGCTAAAGAACTTGGGCTTAATCTTAGGCAACAGGAAGTCATTTAGAAAGATCCCGAGGCAGCCCTGGAGAGGCAGCTTTGAAAGGGCAGGACGAGAAGAGCAAGACTCTTGTGGAAAGCCAGGTGAAAACTGTAAGACAAAGAGGCCAGCCCCAAAAAGCCTGCACCTACCCCACGAACCTCAAAGGCAGGTCTCTGGGAAGCATTTCTCCTTCTCCTTTCTCAACCCTTCAAGGTCACTTTTTCAAAAAAGCCACCCTAGATCTGAGCTACTTACTACCTCCTCTGGGCTCCTACAGCAGCTGCCTGACCTCTTGTTAGTACATGTATCCGTGTGCCTAGTTTTATATACTAAGTGGTGTATATTTGTTTTGCACACCCCACCACGAATTCCTGCTTTTGATTTTGTTCTGATTCCCTGGCATCCTGACCCAGAGGACAGGCTTTCATAGCCCCACTGAGAAACGACTGACTGAATGAATGAATACAATCAGTGAACGAATGGATGAATGCTCCAGGGAGTGAATGTCTGACGACACTGGACACCGCCCCGAAGAGAGGAAATTAGCTTGCTCAAGGTCACACAAAGTTTGTAGCAAAGCCTAGGCAAAGACCTGGGCTCTGTGCCCCCAAAGCCAGTGCACCTTCCTCAATTTCAGTGTTTTCCACACTGTCGTGGACCGTAAATGTGCCAACGTGCGAATACAAGCTAGTGAATGTATGGGCCAGCTGGAAGACACACATCAAATACAAGCACATCTAACCCAGGGAGCTGATTTAGTCGGAATCACCCACAGAAAGCTTTCCCTGGGAACATCAGGCTTTTACAGTGATGCTGAGGGATGAGCAGGTGTTAACCGGACGACAAAGGCTAGTGAGAGCAAGAGGCACAATTTGGGCTGCTTGGTGAGGCCTGGAGAAGGAGGATGGAGCCCCGAAGGACCCAAAAGAGAAGGCCGGTCAGGAGTAGGCAGAGAGAGGCAGCCAGTGCGGAGGAAGGGGAGGAGAAAAAGAAGGAAAAACATTCAAAAATAAAATCAAAGACCTCCAATTTATTTTACGGTTTAGTATTGCTTTTATTTATAATTTTGTATGGCAGAAGCAGCATTATCTTTCCAATGCTTAGAGTTTCTGAAGTTTTAATTCAGCCCTGATGGCCCAGAATGAAGTTGGAGATTCTGGCAGAAGCCAGGTCCTGCCAGGTGTTGCAGCCCCAGTCGAGTTTGACTTTGAGGCACGTGGGCAACTACTGAACGGTCTAAGCAGGGGAGTGACGTGATCTGATTTCCGTTTCGGAAATCCCACTTTGGCTGCTGTGTCAAGAGCAGATTCAAGGGTTGGAGGGATAGTGAAAGTGGTAGCAATAAATCGACTTTTCTTCACTGAGTTAGAGGACAATTAGAACAAAGGAATATGGCAGAGTTCCTGGGAATAAAGGAGCTCAAAGGATGCCCTTGCTCACCTGCGCAGGCAGGTGTGGTTTCACAGGGTTCCAAAGAACGAGCTTCCTGGCTGTAAAGTGGTGTGACTGAAAGAGCTCCAAGCCGCGGGGCAGAAAACATGAGATCTTTCTGGGCCTGCAGCTTATTAGCTGATGATTTTAGGCAAATTGATTTCCTTCCCTGAGCCGACAGGTTTCCGTGAGGGCTACAGAGAACTAACTTCTACCAAGTATTTAATGTACATTACCATGGTCAATCCACACAGGATCCTTTACAGTAGGTATTCTTGCCCCAGTTGTTTTTTTTTTAAGATTTTATTTATTTATTCCCAGAGAGAGGGGAAGGGAGGGAGAAAGAGAGGGAGAGAAACAGCAATGCGTGACTGCCTCCCACATGGCCCCCACCAGGGACCCGGCCCGCAACCCAGGCATGCGCCCCAACTGGGAATCGAACCAGGACCACTTGGTTCCCAGCCCATGCTCAACCCACTGAGCCACACCAGCCAGGCTCTTGCCCCAGTTGTACAGCCGCCTAAAATAGGCTCTGAAAATGGAAATGAGCTACACAAAGTCGCAGGGTTCTGAGTGGCAGATTGACTTGCAAACCCAGGTCTCTTTTCTCCTGGGCCAGGACTCTGTCCCCCAGACCATACTTCCTGTGTTAATTAGAATACACGATTTAGAAACCTGAATTTTACCGAAAGGATGAGAATCTTACTCCCATCAACAGCAAAGCTGTTTAGGTACAAAAAAATCCAAAGGATAAAACTGTCTACCGAGTTCTTCTTCTTTCTCTTTCTGAATAATTTAGTCCAAAAGCCCTTGGGGTGGGGCTGAGGACAAGGTCGAGGTAAGCACAGGGTTGGGGGTGGCATGCTGGCCCAGAGCAGGGGGTCAGAACCAGAGCAAGGTGAGAAGGGTGCCCGCCCAGGGCCAGAGTGAGTGGAGGGGAGATCCTGGCACAAGGTTGAGAACCAACTGGAGCAGGTAAATAGTAAATCCACGTGGAGGGCAGCCTGGGGCCAGCTGCCAGAGTCCAAGCCAGATGAGAGGAGGACTGGTCCATGGTTTGTGAGGCCCAGTGGAAAGTGAAAATGCAAAGGTGCTTGTTCAAAAAATAGGAATTCCAAGGCAACATGGGCTCTTTAGGCACTGGGTCCAGAGCAACTACGTAGGTCAAATCCATGAAGACATCCCCGGTGAGGAGAGTATCAGTACGGCAGATGGCGATGGAGGACAATGGCAACAGGGATTGGTCAAATAAATATAATAAGGGTTGTGGAAAAAAGTAAAAAAAATGCAGCCCTGGCCAGTGTGGCTCAGTTGTTTGGAGCGTCATCCCGGGACTGAAGGTTGAGGGTTTGATTCCCGGTCAGGACACACACCTGGGTTGCAGTTCAATACCCAGTTCATGCACGTGTGGTCCCGAGTCCGAGTGCGTTTGGGAGTCAACCACTCAATGGTTCTCTCTCACATCGAAGTTTCTCTCTCTCCGTCCTTCACTCTCTAAAAGCAATGAAAAAAAAATATCCTCCAGTGAGGAAAGGAAAAAAAAATATTTTAATGCAACTGAATAAATTTTAAAGATCTTATAGCTTTTGCCCTGGTCTGGTAGCTCAGTGTGGTAGAGAGTCGTCAGGATAAACCAAGCGTGCGGTTCCAACCGATGAATGCATACATAAGTGGGACAACAAATTGACGTTGTTTCTTGTATGTGCCCTGACTGGGGATGGATGGAACCCGCAACCTTGGTTTATCCCGATGACTCTCTAACCAACTGAGCTACCAGACCAGGGCAAAAGCTATAAGATCTTTAAAATTTATTCAGAAAGTTATGCTAACAAAAAGCAGATGGATTGTAGCAAGGTCACTTTCTTTTAGGGCGTGACGGGTCCATCAGGCAGATTACCTCACTAATGCTGACCAGGTGATTCCTGATTGACTGGTTTAAGATTCCATTTCCGGGGCAAACTGAAATTGTTAAGCCTCAGTTTGGTAATGTGGGGTTTAGCATAAGTGACTCCATTTCGGCCTCATTGTCTTCTTTTTTTTTTTTTTTTTTAACAGGGTAATGGGAGCCAGTTTTCTCTCTATCAGAAAAAAAGGCATTGCAAATACAGGAAGAGAGAGAACTTGAATGAACCCTGTGATGGTAGACCAAAATGACCCAGATCTTGGTTTCTGGATCTCAACTTCCATGAAAAATCTAACACTACGTTGTCTACACGAGATACACTTGGTTCTACTAAGAGGAACCAAGATTCTTTGAAGAAATGTCTGAGTCTCAGGATTGGGCCTCAAAAAGTACATAATCCTAGGACACCATCTGGGGAAGTTTGAGGATCAGAATAAATACTGATAGAACAGCTTATAGTCCATTAAGTAAAATAGGGATCCATAAGTCTTTATTAATATAAATCAATAATAAACTGCTTTATAAGAAAAAAAAATAGTACATAGTCTCCAAGTATGGAAAAAGAGTAACTTGACAGCATAAAAGCTGACAGTCATGACCTTGAGGGAGTGAGCAGAGTGAGCATCCCTGCAGAACCAACGACATCGGGCACCGCCTGCTCGGGTGCGGTAGAAGAAAGAGTCCATTACTACCTGTGTGATATTTCTGCTGAAGGTGGAGGTCTGAATCAATCATGCGGAAAGATGAGACAACAAAACTGCATGGTGTTCCACAGAATACCTGGCCCATCATCTTTAAGATTGTCAAGGTCCTGATAGTCCAGGAGATACTGAGGAACTTTTTTAAATAAAAGGAGTGCTTGGTATGCACCAGGCGTTGTGGTAAACAGTTTGTGTGTCCTGGCAACACAGCTATGCGATTAGGACGTAAAGAAAGAGTGCCGTCAGTTGCCCAAGGTCGCACGTCCGTGCTGAGCTGGGATTTGAAAGCATTCTGACTCCAGTGTTAATAATCCTACACTTTAAATTTTATTTATACAGTGAAGTCATATTTATTTTCTGAATACATTTTATATCTTCATACATTAAATTTAAAAAATATATATATATCATTCAGGTTTAATTATAGGAAAAATACTTGTATCAGTTTTCATCAAAAGTAATTAGTTCTCAAAAGTTGTTTGGCATTTTAGAACTGTGAAAAGAAACTTTTTAAACATGTGCAAGTGTGATTTAATGTCATGTAAAAAATGTAGCTGATAAATCTGTGTGTGTGCATGATAAAAATATTAGATGAAAATATACAAACTGAAACTCCCTCAGTAAGTGGTGAAAAATATCTTGGAAAAGTGTTTACAAGAAAGGGAAAGAAGCAGCATTATAAAAAGGAAGTTTGGAAGACATATGAAACAGAGGTTTTGTCACAAAAATTGCGGTTGAAGCCAAGGGGTGAGGGAAATTCCTGTTTTTCTCCTCCTAGTGATCCCATTATAACCCATTCAATGGGAATTTCTTGCACCGTCAGAAGTGTTGGGAAAGGTCACCTTCCAAACGTGGAGCCCGCCTCGTGTGCAGACAAGTAAAGAACTTTGCTGAGGAGAAGACCAGACTCCGCCATGCAGTGGCACAGCTCCTCTGTTAGGGTACAAATACACTGAAGGTCACTGTTTGCATTACTTTAAGCCATAAAATGGCTGGTTTAAAACAACATCAGTGTATCCCCTCGCAGTTCTGGAGGCCAGAAGTCCAAGATCAAGGTGTTGGAGGAGCTTTGCTCCCTCAAGGATTCTGGGAGGAAACCCTGCCTTGGGTCCACCAGCTTCTGGTGGCTCCAGGTGCTCGTCGGTTTGTGGTGGTGCGACCCTAACCCCTGCCCCTCCACACGGCCTGCTCCCCTTTCCATATGCCTTCCCCTCTTTCTCTTATAAGGGCACCTGTCACTGGATTTAGGGTCCACCCAGATAATCGGGCATACTTCACCTTGAATACTTAACTACATCTGCAAAGACCCTTCTTCCTGATGAAGTCTCAGTCGCAGGTTCCAGGGACTGGGACATGTGCACAGCAGTCCGTGGGCCGCGATTCAACCCACTGCGTTATTCCTGTTTGTGGCCTGTCCCTCTCTCCTCCCAGGCTGGCCTGCCTACAAGGAGAAATTAAGCTGGTATTAATCTGAACTAGATTGTTTTAAATGAAGATGTTAATTGTCATCTCCAGGATAACCACTAAGAAAATAACTTAAAAATATATTGTAAATGAAATAATAAAATAATTAAAATACTTTATTAGAAAATAAATGTTTAACCCAAAAGAAGGCAGGAATGGAGGAAGAGATGAACAAAAGGAAGATATTAGACACAGAAAACAAATAACAAAATGGCCAATTTCAATTCTACTTTATCAGTAGTTACATTAAATGCAAATAGACAACACTGCAATTAGAAGACAGAAAGTAGAAGTATGAATTTTACAAAATCCAACACTACAAGAGACATATTTCATATTCAAAGGCACAAATAGGTTGAAAGGAAAAAGATAGAAGATATTCCATGCAACTAGTAACCAAAAGAGAGCTGGGGTGACTATATTAATATAGGTCATGCAAAATAGATATTAAGACAAAATTACTACTAGAGATAAAAGAAGGACGTTTTATAATGATAAAAGGGTGACTCCATCAGGAAGATATAAGTTATAAACATAGATGCACATAATAACAGAGTCCAAAAATATATGAAGCAAAACTTAAAAGAAAAAGTAGCCCTGGCCAGGTAGTTCAGTTGGCTAAAGCATTGTCCTTATATGCCAAGGTTGTGGGTTTGATCCCTGGTAAGGGCTCATGCAAGAATCAACCATTGAGTGCATCAGTAAGGTGAACAACAGATCGATCTTTTCCTCTCTCTCTTTCTCAAAATAAGTAAATAGTGTTTTAAAAAGAAAAGAAAAAAATAAACAATTCAACGACAATAGTTGGAGACTTCAATACCCCACTTTCAATAACGGATAGAATGACTTATGCAGAAAGCAACAAGGAGACAGAAGACTTGAATTCTATAAAGCAGCTTGACCTAACAGACATCTCCATCTGTGTACTAGTCCAAGAACAAGAGCAGAATACAGTTTTCTCAAGTGCACATCTAACATTCTCTAAGATAGACCACATATTGGGTCATAAAAGAAGCCCCAATAAATTAAAAAGATTGAAATCATACAAAGTATGTTCTATAACCACAATGAAATAAAATGGGAAAAAAATGACAAAAGGAAATTTGGTAAAATAGCAAATATGTGGAAATTAAGCAATATACTCTTATAACTGAAGAGAAATGAAGAGAAATTAGAATAAACTTGAGGTGAATGGAACAAAAACACAACACACCATAAGTTATGGGATGCAGCTAAAGCCGTTCACAGAGGGAATCTTCCAGATGGAAATTCCTGTATTCCTAAGAAAAGAACTCAAATCAATCATCTAAACTTCCATTTTTTGAAGGAAGAGCAAACTAACCCAAAGCAAGGAAGGAGACAGTAAAAACTAAAGAGCAATAAAGTGTATAGACAATAGAGAAGTAACAGGCTGGGTAGCTCAGTTGGTTAGAGCGTCTTCCTGATACATCAAGGTTACGTGTTTGATCCCGGGTCAGGGCACATGTAAGAATCAACCAATGAATGTGTAAATAAGTGGAACAACAAATCAATCTCTCTCTCTCTCTCTTTCTCTCTCTCTCTAATTCTCTTCCCCCATCCTCTCTCTATATAAAATAATTTTTTTAAACTAACAGGCAAAATTAATGAAACCAAAGTTATTTCTTTAAGAAGGTCAATTAAATTGACAAATCTTTAGCTAGATGATCAAGAAAATAGGAAGAAGCCTCAAATTAGTAAAATCAGGACTGAAAACAAGGACATCACTACCAGTCTTTCTTTCAGAAATACAAAGGATTATAAGGGAATATTATGAACCAAAGGGAGAACTATGTACCAAAAGATTAGGTTACCAACTGAAATGGACAAATCCCTAGAAACACACAAATGACCAAAACTGGTTCAAGAACAAATAAAAAATTTAAATATACCTATAAGAAGTAGAGTCTGGCGCTGGCTGGTGTAGCTCAGTGGATTGAGCGCGGGCTGTGAACCAAAGCATCGCTGGTTCGATTCCCAGTCAGGGCACATGCCTGGGCTTTGGGCCAGGTCCCCAGTAGGGGGCACGCGAAAGGCAACCACACATTGATGTTTCTCTCCCTCTCTTTCTCCTTCCCTTCCCCTCTCTAAAAAAATAAAAATAAATAAATAAAATCTTAAAAAAAAAAGAAGTAGAGTCTGAATTAGTAATCAAAACCTTTTCAAAAAGAAAAGCCTAGGCCCAGATAACTTCACGGTTCCATTCTACCAAGTATTTAAAGAACTATTAATACCAGTCTCTCACAAACTCTTCCAAGAATGTAAGGAAAGACTTCCCAAATCATTGTATGGCATGACCCTGATACCAAAAACAGACAAAGACAAGAAAACTATAGACAAATATCCCTCATGCACTATGAATAGACATAAAATCCACAACAAAATACTAGTGAACCAATCTAAACATATGGAAAGGATTATACAGCATGAGATTTTACTAAGGATGCAGGGTTGGTTTAGCATACACAAATTCATTAATGTAATACACTATATTAATAGAATAAGGAACAGAAAACATGACTATCTTAGTAGATGCAGAAAAAGTATCTGACAAAATCTAATCTAACACCATTTCATGGTAAGAATGCTCAAAGAACTAAGAATGCAAGAAAACTTCCGCAACCTAATAAAGGTTGACAAACCCCCACAGCAAACACAGTGAATGGTGAAAGCCAGAAAGCTTTCTCCACTTAAGATCAGTAACAAGACAAGGATGTCTGCTCTCACCTGTTCTGTTCAACATCATACTGCAAGTTCAACCCAGGGCAATTAGGCAAGAAAAAGAAACAAAGTCTCTTTGGGGAGAAGTAGAACTGTTTCTACTCACACATGACATGATTTCATATAAAGAAAACACCACATAATCCACAAATAAATAATTAGAATGGATAAACTAGTTCCACAAGGTTGCAAGATGCAAGATCAATATGCAAAAACTGACTGTTTCTATCCACTAACATGGCAATCTGAAAATGAAATTAAGAAACGATTCCATTTACAATAACATTAAAAAGAATAAAATGCATAGAAAAAAATTAACAGAAGTGCAAACTTGTACATTGAAAACTACAAAACACCATTGAAAGAAATGAAAGAAAGCCGCAACAAATGGGAAGACAATAGTCACCAAATTGATCTTTAGATTCAAATGCAATCCCTATTAAAATCCCAGCTGCTATTTTTTTTGTAGGTATTAAATGGTTCCTAAAATTCATGTGTAAATGCAAGGGACACAGAATAAACAAAACAATCTCAAAAAAGAATAAAGTTAGGACTCCCTCTTCTCAATTTCTAAATGACTTCAAAGCTAACCAGGAGAGTGTGGTACTGGAGTAAATAAGTGCTGTATAGAAATGTAACTCAGTGGAATAAAACAGAGAATCCAGAAATAAACCCTTAAATTGATGGTCAATTGATTTTTGATAAAGTGCCAAGACAATCCAATGAAGAAAGTATACGTTTTAACAAACGGTGCTGAGATCACTGGATACCCACATGCAAAAGAACAAAGGTCGGACCCTCCCCCATGGACAACAATTGACTCAGAAGAGTCCAGAGATCCCAATGTAACAGCTGAAAACTCTAAAACATAGGAGAAATTCTTTGTGACTTTGGATTAGGCTATGGCTTCTTAGATACAAAAGCACATACTATAAAAAAAAAGAAAAAAACTAGATAATTTGATTACATCAAAATTAAAAAACATCTGTGCTTCAAAGAACCAAAGATACATTTGATTCATGATCCATGCCACACCATGAATGAACCTCAAAAACATTATGCTAAGTGAAAAAAGCCAGACACAAAAGTCCACATGTTGTGTAATTTCATTTATATGAAATAAGGAGCTGAGGGGGCAGGGGTAACGAGCAACTGCTAATGGGCATGAGGTTTCCTTTGTGTGTAACTAAATTGTTCTGGAATTAGAGATGGGTGATTGATGCACAACTTTGTAAATATGCCACAACCCACTGAATTACTTATTTAAAAAGGGAGGACTGCATGATATGTGAGTTACCATATTTTCTGGACTATAAGATGCACTTTCCTCCTTGCAAATTTGGGAGGAAAACGGGGCTGCATCTTATAGTCTGAAGGTAGCTTACCTGGCTGTTTACATTTACATTGGGGAAATATTATGTTATTTATGTTACTAAATATTTTACCACATTTTTTGCTTCAATTTTCCCCCATTTCCCTCCTCTAAAACCTAGGTGCATCTTATGGTCTGGTGTGTCTTATAGTCTGAAATATATGGGTATATCTCAAGGAAGCTTCTATGTCAAACAAGGAAGGCAGGCTGGCCCCTTTGCTGCAGGAACAGTTTGAACTGGAGAGCAGCCTGTAAACAAGGGGCTCAGCTCACTAGGTCAGGGAGACCCGATGAGGGTGTGTTGATGATGACGGTGACAACCACATCTACCATGTCCTGTTGAGGGATTGGAGGCCAAGCCTTGGGATGAGAACTTTTCATTTATAGATCAATCATATATTGAGATACATATTCTCTCATTTGTTCAGGAATATAGGTTATTCCCATTCTACAGATGAGGAAGCTGAGGCCCAGAGAGGTTAAGTAACATGCTAATGCAGCTGGTAATGGCAGTGGCACAGGCTGGACCCCACAGTCATAAGTATGTGTTATCAGGGATGAGAAACGAGGGAATGGTCTGAGACAAAAATTGCAATAGTATAACTGTAATTGAACAAAAAATTTAAAAAAAAATGTTAATAATAAAAAAAAACCCATAAACCCATTAACTTTTCCTAGCTGGAAAAAAAAAAGAAAATAAAGATACTACTTAAAAAAAAATTGCAATAGTAGCATCAGCAGGCAGTGGGGGCAGGAAGGAGGAGGAGGAAAGAGTTCATCAAGACTGAATGGCTGGAAAAAAAAGAATGAAATCTTACTATTTGTAACCTCATGGATGGATGTAGTGAAATAAGTCAAAAAAGAAAGACAAATATATTATTTCACTTCTGTGTGGTGTCTAAAGAACAACGCAAATGAACAAAATAGAAACAGACTCATACATAGAGAAAACAGACCGATGGCTGCCAGAGGGGTGAGGGCTTGAGGCAGCGGGCAGAAAAGGTGAAGGGATTAAGAAGTGCTGATTGGTAGTCACGGAATAGTCACAGGGGTGTTAAGTGCAGCATATGGAATACAGTCAATAATATTTTAGTAACTATGGTGTCAGGTGGGTACTGGAGATATTGGGGGCAACACTTCATAAGTATATTATTGTATTACCACTATGCTCTACACCTGAAACTAATAAAAAATAATATTGAATGTAAATTGTAATTAAAAAAGTAAAATAAAAAATAAATCAATCAATAAAAAGACTGGGTGGTTTTGCTGAAGGGTGGGCAGTAGTGACATCTGGAACCTAGGTAAGGAATGTTTAAAAAGGCAAAGGTTTTTAGGAAGATGGGCGTTTTATATTACTATCTCCCTTATTACACTACAAACACCTGAGAACAAGGGACCTTCAATGCGGAAGCCCCTCACTCACGTCAAGAGGAGGCCTGCAGTAAATGTTCATTTGCTGTGTGATTAGAGGCAAGTTGTTTGCCTTTCTGTGTCAAGTTTCCCAGGTGAAGAGGAGTTGCTCTAGATAAATGCTAAATTCCTGTCTAGTTCTGAGCTCCTATGAGTCTGTGATTTTATTATCTCTAGCTTCTAGCTCAGAGTACGAACTGAGAGTCAAAATGTGAACAGAAAGCTTAAGAAGCTGTGTGGGAATAGCCTCCGAACCATCTTTACTGCCCCCTAGTGGCTGTAGCTGGGAATCACAAGCAAAATCATGGAATTGACCTTCAGGCTAAGAAGACAGCCACACTTTCACTGTCCAAAGGTTAGACGGTCTTCTGGAAAAGAAAGTTCCAGTTCTCTCTCCCAACTCAAGGCAAAGTTCACGGCATTTACCTAGATCTCTCCACACATAACTTAGAGCGGAGCTGGCCTCTGCTCTGCACAGGCTGCTGCTAGACATACATCACGTGCTAGGCGAGGTGACCACATTTGAGACCCAGTTATTGTTGCTTCCTTAGGAAGGGATGGTGGACTTCCCAAGCACACAGCTGTTCAATCTTCACAAAATTAGTGCTAAGAATAACGCAGTACGTTTGTGGTGTGGCCGAGGTTAGGGCTAGGACTTAGCCTGGAGCCAGAGGTTGAGGGTTGTGGCTAGCCTCAGGTCGGGCTGTGGTGGGGTTGACTCAGCACCTATCAGGCCTTTCCCCCATCTTTAGGGAAGTGTCTGTCCTCTGACCGGAGCTCTGTGGCCCGAGGCCCGCATGGTGCTACAGAATTCAGCCTCTGTGGGCCCCTCCAAGGCATCTCCTTTCCCTGCCCTGGAGAGACTGGAAGAGCCAGCTCCCACCATTCCCAGTGAAGCCCCACTGCAGACCTCTGCACACCTCTCTACCACCACCTGTCAGTCCTTCAAATCAGCATCACTATCTCCTCCACCTGCACTTTCTGCTCTGCCCTTCTTCGACTCCTTCCTGGCAAATTTCCAGTCACCTTCTGTGTCCCAGCTCAGGTATCGGGGTTCCAGTTCAATGAGGCACCCAGATCGGGGTAGGGGCATCTCTGTCACAGGTCTGACCACCTGCAAACCCTCAGCAGTTTCCAATGTTTGTTTCTGCTCCTCAGGAGCCCACTCACAGCTTCTGAAACCGAAGAGCAGTCCCTGCAGCGGACGAATGGCAAGAACAGGCCTTTACACAGTGGGAACATTGGAATGAGGTCCCTTAGGCTCAGCTGGGAAGGGTTCCCAGGTGCTTAGTAGTCATTGAACTGAATGGAATCAGAACAGAGAGCTGTAAGACCAAGGTGCGGTATGAAAGCCCTAGAGGGACAGCAGGCCAGGTCTCCCCCTTTGTGGTATAACTTAGGCCAGGCACAAGGAACACAGTTTGAGCGATCCTTGAGGACCTTTCCAGCTCAGCCTCTCCAGGCCCTTACAGCAGGACAGCAGCCCTTACAGAGGGACAGCAGCCCTTTAGCACGTGTGGTAAGTGGCTGTGAGGGGCTCCAAGGACCCCTGCCTCCTGGTAGTCACTCCACCTGTAATTCTCTTGAGTGTGACCTGGACCTGATGGTCTGCACTTGATGAAGAGAATATGGCAAAAGTGACAGGTGATCACTACCAAGGTTAGGTCATAAAAGACTGTGACTCCTGTCTACACTGTTTTCTGGCTTATCTTGCTTCCTCTCTCTGATGAGCCAGCTGCCATGCTGTGAGATGTTCCACGGAAAGGCCCACATGGCAAGGAACTGAGAGTGGCCTCTGGTCACCAGCCAGTGAGGAAGTGAATCCTGCCAATGAGCACATGAACGATCTTCAAGCTGGATCCTCCCCCCATCAAGCCTTGAGAGGCTGCAGCCTTGCGAGAGATCCTGAAAGCAGAGGGCCCAGCTAAGTCAGACCTCGACTATAGACTCTCAGAAGCTGTGAACAGTGTTGTTTGAAGCCACTAAGTGTTGGAATAATTTGTTACACAGCAATAGATAACTAATACACCACACAGGGCCACGTGGGCCAAAGGAGCAAGGGGGAGATGGCTTGGCAGGTAGCCTGACTGGGCCCAGGGTCTCCCGAAGTGTCAATGGCAAGATGCAAAGGTAGCCTCGGCAAGAACTCAGAGGACGCTCATTTTTATTTATTTGTTTAGGAATATACAAAAGTCTGACATGGTACAATGATCTCATCAAGAGAACACAGAACACATAGAGGAGGGGCTGAGTTTCCTCCCTGGCCCCCATCCTCTCAAAAAGGCACATATATGTGAGGCTTGGGTTTGGGGGCCTCTTATCCTGAAACCAGTCTGACGCTCAGAAGTCCCAGCTCCTCTGCGAACAGGAAGAGTGCCCCTTCCTCACACCCACTCTCGGAGGTGCAGGTTAAGCAAACTGAGGCCGCTGCAAAGTACAGGATTCAGGCCAAGGCTGGCTCTGTGCTGGGTCCGCGTCACCAGCCCCCTGAGGAAAAGCAGTCACGCCAACCAGGACGTGGGAGGTGGAAAATCCAAGAGACAGTGCGTCTGGAACGGCCCTGTTCCCCAGCACAGGATCATCACCACCCACGTTGTCTGTCCGAAGGCCAGTCCACGCTCAGCTGCGAAAGACTGGGGGTGTGGGAAGTGGCAGAAAGGAGAATCAGGCTGCAGCAGTCCAGGTGCTCATCGCTGCACTCTTCCAGAAAGGGACAATTGTGCCCTTCGAGGCTTCCCCTTGGCAAGAGGGACTAGCCCTGCAGTCAAGTCAAGGTCGCTCGGAGCGGAGATGTTTGTGCTCAAGGCGGCTTCTGCTCCTCATCCTCCGGGGGCACCGAGCAAAGAATCTCACCGGCCTGAGTCTCTAAGGGCTGTCCTCCCCAGTCAACCGGGACTGAGCTTTCTCTGGAATTTCAGGGAGGGGAGAAGAGGGGTTGGTTGAGAAACCCTAAAGACCAAGAGGTCTTAGCCACCACCTAAAATACGACCAACTGGAAGTGAAAGAGCTTGAAATAGTCACTTTTTCCTTCTTAAAAAAGACCTAGTATTGTAATGGTTTAACAAAATTATTATAATTTCTTTTAAATAACCCACAGACACCCATGACACTTCCAAATTTACAGAACAAAAAGCACTCAAGAATTTGGTAGAATGCGAGGTGCAGCCGGCCCCTCCCGGCCGCGGGCCAAGGGCCGGCTCAGTTCACTTCCAGGACCTCGGTCTCCGGGAGGCCGAAGTCGGTCTTGTGCTGGTCGAAGAGCTTCACCAGGGCCTCCATGTACATGGCGTGGTACAGGTCGATGTCCTGCTGGGTTGGGTGCTCCAGCTTGGGAATGGTGATGGGCTCGCCCACTGCAGGGATGGAGCAGAGGCCTCTGGTTAGTCAGTGCCACTGGGCCCGCCCCGCCCTCCCCGGGCATTTACCATGATGGGGACGGCAGCAGACCTGTGCTGAACATGTTCTGCCTCATGTTGTCCTTTCTACAGATGATAAGACTGAGGCCCAGTGGCATGGGAAGGAACCTGCCCACGGCCACAGAGCCACTAGGCAGTAAGTGGGAGGAAGCCTGGCTGCACCCACTGCACTTGGCTGGGAGCTCCTTCGAGGGCTGTGGGATCAGGGAACGGCTCTGCTTTTGCCCTGCCCTGGGCAAGTCTCTTTGCCTTGCTGAGCCTCAGTTTCCTCACCTATCACAGGGGGGTCCTTCCCCAGGGGACTTTGCTAAGGATTCTGTAAAATCATGACTTGCTTCGAGAAGTGCGATAAGGGCGGGAGAGGGAGGAGGAGACCAACATTCAGACTTCTGTGCACTGTTTTATTTCCTAATCCTGTTTCATCCCCACACCCAACTCATCGCCAACTCCTGTCAAAGACGTTTCTGAAATCTGCCTTAAGTTCTCCTTCCATCTCCATGGCCATTCTCTTGATTCCAGCTACCAGCTACCACAAAAGCCTCTGCACCAGTCTTGGGGCTTCCATTTTTGCCCTTTCTAATCCATTTTCTATCCAGCAGCCCCAAGGATCACTTTGAAATGAAAATCTGGCCCTGGCTGGTGTGGCTCAGTGTATTGAGCAGTGGCCTGCAAAACAAAGGGTCGCTGGTTCGATTCCCAGTCAGGGCACACGCCTGGGGTGCCGGCCAGGTCCCCAGAGGGGCGGGGGGCGCATGAGAAGCAACCACACATTGATGTTTCTCTCCCTCTCTTTCTCCCTCCCTTTCCCACTCTCTAAAAATAAATAAATAAAATATTAGAAAAAAAAAAAGAAAAAGAAATGCAAGTCTGAACCTTCCCTCCGCCAAACCCTCAAGCAGCCTTCCATTCTTAAGGTGAAGAGCCAACGCTTTCACAGGACCCTGCCCCTGCCCAGCCATCCCTGGGCCTGCAAACATCTGCTGCCTCACAGAGATCAGGCCTGGTATGGGATTCGTGTATAAGGAGAGTCCAGGGTGACTCTGGGTCATGTGACCTAAGAGACAGGAAGTCGTTCCTTCTGTAAAGTACAAAACAGAACACCTGGCTCTGAAACTCAAAGTATCTGTGTGAGCTTTGGCCGCTGAGGTCCATGGCTTGTGGCCCACTTGCTCCTGTGTGGTCTCCAGCTTGTGAACCATTAACATACACCCCCCCCCAAGAGATGATTCTTTGGAATCCTCTAAATGGTCCCAAAGATACCCAAAACAACATAGCTGAGGGCCAAGTGCAGCCAGTTTTTGCTACACTTTTCACAGGACTCTGCACCCATCACGTTGATTTTTCATTTCTGTTCCTCAAAAATCTACAGTCTTGCTGTAGTAGGAACTTCACTTACGCCGTAGTTTCTGACAAAAACTCTATCCCCCCTCCACCTCTTTTGCTGGATAACTCCTATTTAACCAGCAGTGTAAGAGTCACCCCCGCCCTGGGGTCCAGAGCACCCCGCATATCCTACTCACACCCCCTACTGACCTTTCCTGTGACAGGATCTTCCCTGAAAGACTCCCAGGCTCTGCAAACACAGCACTGCTGGGCCCTGTTTTCTTGCCCAGCACAGCCTGGCTCACAGCAATGAAACTGCGCACCCCAGTACCCTACCGCCCATCCTTCACCACCAATTCCCACATGGCAGCACCCAACACGTCTTTGTGGTATGCAGCGTGGACATCAGAGCCAGGCGGTCTGGATATGAATCCTAACTCTACCACTAACTAGCTGTAGCACCCCAAGTTCAAGGTCTTCAGGTAGGGAGACTCACCGACAGTGGTGATGGGCTTGGAGTAGGGCACCAGCCCCCAGGTGTCGGAGGAGAAGAGGCCTCGGCCGTGGAAGATGCACGGGGCGAAGCCAATGTACTTCTGGAACTTCTTCTGGACCCATCGGCCCCAGGAGCCCTCCTCAAAGATCACCTGCTTGTACACCTCATTCTCTCCAAAGGAGTAGGTGGGGACCAGGTCAGCTCTGGAAGGAACAGGCCAAGGTCTGTCACCCCCCATCTTCAGTTCCCTTGCCAGCCCGAGAGGCCCTGGGCACCGGCAAAGCTCTCCTCCCCAGGGCTGTAGCAGAATCACCCGGGGGACCCCAAACCATGTGTCCCCTCACTACCAGGTTTAGATGGGCCCTCTGCCCCCTGTGAGTGACTGGGGAGCATATCAGGAGTCTGGAACCACTAGGCAAGGGGAAGGGTGAAGCCCTGCTCCAGAACGCCTGCTCTCCCTCATCCCCAGGGCCTACCTCTGCTGGGGAGTCCCCCCGTCCCGCCTCCAACCTCAGCCTCTCTCAGTTCCGCGTCACAGCCTTCCGCACGCTGTGCTGTTGCTGTCGGTCCCTCCCCACTTCCTCCTGCCCTGAATGCAGGAATGGGGTCTGGTTGTGTGCCCAGTGCCTGGCACAGGGCTGGGCCCTGAAGAGCAGCCACTTCTGAAGCCTGGGATGAGGTTCTGAGGGGGCAGAGAGGAGGGCCGGGCGGGACCTACATGGCTTGTGCCATCGCTAACTTGTGTGTGACTGCAGGCTGCAGCCTCTCCCACTCCAGTGTGTCATTGCTGGAGGTCTGTCCCCTCAAGGCTGTCCTCCGGGGGCGGCCCGGAGCCCAGATATGGGAAGAAACCACTGGACCTGGAGTCCAAAGAGCTGTTTCTTCCTTTTACAGTGTGAGCCCTGCTGGGCCACGTGGCCCCACTTGGTTTTCTCCAATGGAAAATGGGGGTGTCGGCACCTGCAGGACGGCTGGGAATCAGAGGGGATGCAGAAGCGAATGCACTTTGTCAAATGGAATGTGCTGAACACGTGGCTGCACAGAACGTGCCTCTGGTTTTCTAGGAAATCCAAGCTGCCCAGCTCCTCCCCACCTGTCCCTAGTACCGGCCCTCCAGGAAGCCTTCCTGAGGTTTCCAGCCACGCCAGCCTCATTTCTGGCCTCTTGCCCTCCTAGCAGCGTGACACGTTTCTGGCCCCAGAGCATTGTCCTACACGTGAGCCTGGCCTCTCAGCCCGCCTGTGAGGGCTCAGGGCACATAGGCCGCACCGCTGTCCCAATGAGACACCAAGACTACACTTGGCCGAACTTGGCTTTCCGACCTCCCCTGCCCCACACAGGATGGTGAACTCTCTCTCTTCCAACGCCTTCCTGGGGTCTGGGCTCTGCCTCCAGGCAAAGTTTTGGGCGAGTGTGTGCGTGCACATGTGTGCGTGTGGGGTGGCACCTACCCGTGTCGTAGCGCCAGTTTCACAAAGCCCTTGCGGCTGCGCAGGGTGACGGCATTCTTGCCCGGCCTGGAGCTCAGGGACTCGGCCGCGCCCCCCACGACGATGATGATGGCATTGCCAGTCCCGTTCTTTGACAGCAAGTAGTCTATGGTGTCCCGGTTCACAGGGCAGATGCCTGAGGGGTGGAGGGGACACACAGTCAGGGCTGCCCCTGCATGCATTGCCTACCCCGCACAGCCACCAAGAAACACAGAGATCCCTGGACTTGGGCCCCAGACCTCACCCAGCCACTTAGAAGTTGCATGGCCCTACGTAAGCTGTCCTCTTTCTGAGCCTTGGCTTACTTATCTGAAAAGTGGGGATAATGACACAAGGCTGTCTGGGTAACTTAATCCTTTGGCAAATACTATCTGAGGTCTTGACTCTGCCAGGCTGGTGGCAGGTGCTGGGAAGCCCCATGAATCAGGCTGCTGGGGGGTCACAGGCCAGGGGATAATGACAGAGCCATAGACAACGATCAGGTTGTTCAGAGGGCAGCACAGGGGCTGGAGCGCCCAGAACAGGGGCCAGAGAAGGCTTCCTAGGGAAGACATGGTCCAAGGTGAATCCTGAAGACCTCATGAACAGCTCTCCTGCTCAACCCTGACCTCCTGCGCCTGTGGCAGGCTGCATCTCTCAGCGCAGGACCAGTGTGGTGTACTGGCTTCCAGGCCAATCTGTCACCGTGCTCAGTGCAGAGGCTCAGACCTTGGCAGTGGAGGCCAGTAAGGACAAGCAGAGATGGGTTCTCACCTCCAGACATCAGGTACTCCCTCAGCACTGGCATCCGGAAGTTGCCGGCCAACGTGGCCAGGTAGGGCCTTATGCCAGGGAACTTCTTGCTCACTTCCGTGGCCTCTGTGCTGAAGTTGCAAAAGGCACCGAGGCCCATGATGCCATGGGGATGGTACCCCAGGATGTAGTTCCTGGTGGTCAGCAGGTTGTGAGTCTTCACCAGCTGCAGGGAAAACCCTCAGGTGAGAAGACGCTGGCCAGGAGAGGGGTCCGGGGCGCACCCAGAAGGTGGAGAGGCTGGGTTTGCCATACCCCCTGGGACTCTGGGCCTCATGGCTGGAGCGACTCTCCACACCTGACCTCAGGCTTTCATCACTGGGGCCACAGAGCCGCGTGCTCGCCAGTGCCATGTGGACTGTGAGTCCCTGGGAAGGGAGTGGGAAACTTTTTCCCTTGACCCCCCTTATTTCTCCAGCCAAACACACCAGGTCCTCTTATTTGCACTCTGCCAGCTTCCTGTGCCCCGCTCCCTGCCCCAGGCCCATCCTCTCACTGCAGCCAGAGTGACTATTCTAAAGCCCAGTACCATCCCTGCAACTCTCCAGTTCCCATTGGGACGGAGTCCAGGTCCCTTAGTCTGGCCAGAGAAGGGACGGTACAGCTAGCTGGAATGGAAACTTCCTTCCAGGCAGCCGGGTTCAGCTCAGGCTCTTATACAGGAAGGACAAGGGCAAGCAACAGCCCTCGTGCCAGCGACAGGGGTTAGGGGGAGGGAGTCAGCTGTACAGCCTGGCAGCTGACCTGTGGTACTTTCAACTAAGCTGTCCTGGGACGCTCTAAAGAATGACTGGTTTTCTCAGGGCCCACCCCTGTCCTGGTGTTAGGGCCAGAGGGTGCGTGGCTGGTGCAAAGTTTCCTCCCTTAAACCCTGAGCTCCAAGAGGCACCTGCCCAGCCTCACAACACACAGGATGGAGCAAGGGTGCTGAGGGGGGTGGAGATACCAATATTTTGTTCAGAAAAACAATGAATAATCACAGAGAATTTCTAAAATACAAAAAATCCCCCCCCCCAAAAAAGAAGAGGAAGTCAAAAGGACCTGTCATACCGTCATCCAGCTAAACCCCTCTGATGTGCTGAGTCCTTTCTACTCAAATATACACACACAAAATTGAGGTCATACATGGTTGACGTACTTTTTATATAATTTCCTACCAAGCATTGTCATATCCTATCTATTTTTCTTTATCAAATTCCTCAGCAATACGTCTTCTCATGGCTGCATTATTCTCTCACACAGCTACGCTACATGGAACTATAATCACAATGGAACTATAATCACATTCCGAGGGCTGGACCTTCAAAAATTCCCTCAGAAACAAGACCTCCACAAATACTTTGTTTTATCCACGCAATTGATTATTTTCTTGAGACAAACTTCTAGAAACACAGTTCCTAGGTCCAGGGATGTGAATATTTGGCCCCGTGGGCTGCCGTGACTCTCTAAAGAGGAGAGGCCGGTGCGGCCACCTGCGGAGTTTGAACGTGCCCGCCTCCATGCGCTGGTGCCAGGCCATCAGCAGAACATGAGGAGCCCCACTTCTCCGCAAGCCCAGATGCGGGAACCCCCGGCTGAGGGGAGGACACGGGGCCCGGTCGGGGGCGAGGGGTGGCGGCTGATGGCCTGGGGAAACTGCAGTCCGATGGGGGCCGGAGGGCATGGGAGCAGGGGCAGCTCTGTAACCGCTGGTATGCATAAGGGTGAGCGAGCCCTGCTGAGCTCCACTCTCTGCTGTTGGAGATGCTCTTACTCTTTCTCCCACTTTGTCTTTGCCTCACAGATTAAAGCTGCTCAAAAACCCAACCAGCTCTTAGCTGCCAGCTACATAAATGGGAAGCAGCAGCAGCTTAATCTGCGGCTCATGGGGTGGGGGCAGTGCAGGGGGGGGCAATGGGAGCCCAGCTTGTTGAGCTCTGCAAGGTGCTCGTTCTGACACTTTGCCCCCTAAAGAGCAGGGCTGCCCACCATGTCAACGCTCAGCAAAGCTAGAAAGGAAAAGCACCTGTGCCAGTTTCCACGGGAAAGGCAGGCGCTGAGGTAAGAGCTCAAGCAGCCAGTCCTGCACCAGAAACTTGATCCTGAGCAGGCAGCCAGGCCGGGGAGCCCAAAGCAAAGAATGGGCTGGGAGCGCCCTGCTCTGGGCCGTTCCTTCCATGACGAGGTGGACACCGAGGCCCAGAGGAAAGAGCTGCTGCTTTCCTGGGGGCCCCGGGAAACACTCTCCGCTTCTCATGAGGCCGCCCAGCTGTGCTTTTGCCAGGGCCTGGGTTGTCGACGTGTCCTCTGGGGGAAGCCCCGCTGGCTCTTTAAATCATCTGTCCCCTCCCCCAAGCTCTGTCTGGTGGGACATTTGGTTAAATGAGGTGCCCTGGCACGCGGTGCAGACTAATGGCCCTTGGTGTCGGTGTGGTGCCAAGAAGCATGCAGGTGTCTGACACAGATGTGACCTGTCTTTGTCCCACACTCTCCTCCCCTCGGGGCTGGACAGAGTGCCCATCCTGGAGGGACGAGGACCGACGCCTCTGATAAAGGCTCTGTTGACTCGCCTGCCCTTGTGTCCCCTGTTTCCCAGAACAAAGTCTCAGTCCAGGGGGTGGCCCCGCCAGGCCTACTGGCTTCTGTGAGCCTGGGACACATTCCTGGCAAGTCACTCCTCACACTCTGTCTCTCAGGACAGGGAAGGTGCTCGGATAGGCATGTGCCACCCTGGCACCACATAGAGGGGAACTCAGAAGCAGAGCGGAGACTCGCTGAGCTCACACAGCAGAGTCTGGTGGCCGGGACGCCGGCGTGAGAACCTGATCCTGACACTGCCCTGCTTTGTCAACCTGGGGCAGCCCCTCCGCTCTGGGCCTTGGTAGGCCTGTCATGAAAGGAGGCAGATGGACAGAGGACTCTAACCTCAGAGTCTTTCGTAGTCTCCTCTCCAAAAATCCTTCCTAGACCCAGACCCTTCTGGGGAAGGCCAGCAGTCCCGGAGGGGAGCCCCGCCTCTGCAGGGAGGAGGGATGCTCTCTGGGCCAGCTGAGCTGCTTTGGTGGCAAAGAGCAAAGAATGTCACCAATAAGGGAGAGGGCAGCTGTGGGTAGTGGTTACAGCTAAAGGTCATTACACAACCATTGGCAAGAGCCTGGGAACAGGGGTGCAATGAGAGGGTCAAACATGACTCTCCACAGAGCGTCAGCCCTGATGTCAGACGAGGAGCCTGGACAAGGTTGCCGGCGGGCGAGAGCAAAGGCCAGGTTGAGACTCAATGTCCTGGCCTGCCGAAGGCCCCGTGTGGCTTTGGTCCTCATGCCCAGGGGCCTCCCAGAGCCAACTCAAGCCTGTCTTGTTTCCAACTCCCAGCCGAGTTTTTGGAACAGAGGTGTGATAAGGGACACCGGATGTTGTTTTGGTTCTTTCAGATGGGCAAAGATCAGTGGGGAAGGACCTCTGCCTCTTCCAGTCCTACCATAGCCACCGGGTCACCGTCTTCTGGGGTAAGGGGGCTCCCGGACTTGAGGAGGCTTCCTGAGGGGCAGGCCACTCTGAACACTGGGGCCTGGCCCCTTAGGTGAGGGCCCCAGTAGCGAGAACAGAGTCCACAGTTCCTCACAATGAACCATGGTTCACCACTTTTTATCACAGGTACAGCTCCATTTTGCACACGAGACTAACGGGGTTCAGAGGGCTTGATAAAGCGTGCCTGCGGTCCTGTGGGCAGAAAGTGACAAAGTCTAGCAGGATCCGTTAGACAGGGAGCTCACGTGAGGGCAGGGACCAGGGCTGGCTCTCCTGTGTCCCCGCGTCCAGCCCTGCACAGGGAGCAGCGACTGATGTTGAGGGACAGAGCAAGAACTCAACCCAGGTCTCCAACAGCAAAGCAGAGAGGCAGGGCTCGTCCGATGGGGAAACCCGGGACCGAACCTCCCCCAGAGAAATGGGCGTTAGGAATTCAGGGGGCAAGAACCCAGAGCCTGGATTCCTGTACTAGCGCTGGCACGGACTCGCTGTGCAACCTTGACTGGTCCCTGCCCTTCTTTGGGATGGTTTCCTCACCTCCAAAATGGAAGGGTTGGGTCTCATGATGCAACAGCCTCTCAGCAACAAGGGCCCTGAATTCCTCACAGGGGGAGGGATGGGGTCAACAGAAGGGAGGAGTGAGAACCCTGACCCTGAAGGTTCTGGAAAACATGGGCTCAGGCTGGGGTGAGCAGAGTAAGCTGGCTCTGGGGGCGCCCCACTATACTGGGTGCAGTGAAGGAATGTGGGGGCCACCCAGCCACCTCCCCCAGGCAGCACGCCAGGATGTCTCAGTCACTGACTCAGAACAGCAAACATACACCACCCCACATCATGCACACTTTCACACTCACACGCTGACACCAGTCTGAAGCCCCACTGCGTTCTGCTGGGTCACCTCAGCAGCTAGGGTGTGCCGGGGCTGGGGTGCTGGCTGAGCTGGCCCGACAGGTCTTTCCCCTGCAGGATTCTGACGGGGTTATCCACAATCCACAAGTGTCACCCAAATGCAGCAGGGTTCAGATGCCTCTGCCTTGCCAAGCTGGCCTGTAGACCACAGGCTGGGGGTGGAGATGAGACTAAAGCCAGACTACGCCACCATTTATTCCGTCAGGGCCCGGAGGCTGGCCCCAGAGAAAAGAGATGGCGGGCACTCAGAAGACCGGTGTGGACGTCCCTGAGCAGCCAATGGTGCATCAGGAAGGAAACCCAGAGACCAGCTGAAATTTCTACAAGAAGGAGAGAAAGCCCCTCACACCTATTGTTATACTCGGTTCAGTGCTATCCTTGGTTCAGGCCAGATGAACTTAGGCTACTTCAGTACTGCTCGTGATAAAGCCCCTCACATTTTAAGTTATGCCTTTAATAGTCACGAAAGGCAGACACACAATGGCCATAACACCTGCTGCTATTCCTGCTCCTCAGATCACTCAAGATCTCAGTGCCTGAAACACCTTTTAGATTCAAATGCCAGATCAAGCCTTGTTTCCCCAAGGACATAGAAAGTGTCTTCCTTTCCCGAAATAAGAACCAACAACTATTATGTTTCCCCTTTTGCCTTGGTTGCCAGAAAGCTCAGAACTAACGATGACGCTTAACCACCACACACTGTGTTAACCCTTATGGCTGAAATACTAGTATTTTTCCCCTCAAGTCTGATTTTTCTGGTTAGTTGGTATGGCATGATATGTGCCCTAAATGGCTCAAATCCTGCCTAAATTGGGAAAGAGTATAAACTGATGCTCAGAGTGGAAGATGCCACATGGTTCAGCTCAGCATGGGTGGTCGCTGTGGATGGGTAAGTTGAGATTTGAATTCAGATCTCCCAGCCGTTCCCACCCTCCCGAGATAATACCCACAAATCTTTACCTGAATGGGAAAGTAGTCTCGAAAGTAGCGCCACACAGCCCAATTTCGGACCCACTCTGACCTCCTGCCACCTTCCAGAGACAAAATACAGTGTTGGGGAGGAGTGGGCATTGGGGAAAGTGACGTTAGGAAGACAAGACAGAGGCAGCGTGAAACCCTGTGGGCAACGGTCACCCTAAGTAGGCGCATCTTCTCCCCCTTCCCACCGGGTCCCTGTCCACTTGTGCTCCCTCGCGGTAGGCAAGCCCTCGACTGAGTGTGAGCTCCTACGAGGACCAGGATGGTGCCCCGAGCAGCGGTTTTAGACCCCCCGCCCCACCACTCCCTGGTCTGGCCCAATGTGTTTCGCATCACAGGTATTAGGTAAAAAGAGGCAACGCCCGCAATGAGGAACCTCAGCTGTGCAAGAGGGAAGGCTCCGAGGGTGAGGCAGTGGGGCAAGAAGACCCGGGCAAGAAGACCCTTACCTTTCTTGGGCGTGTTCCAGTCAAACACCAGCCAGGTGAAGTACAGCACGGCGATCAGCCAGCAATCGGTGCAGAACGTGTACATGAGGATGACGGTGCAGGCCACTCCTGGGGGGCGAGCAGAAGGCCATGGATCAGGTGCCATCCTCCCTGCCTGGGCCTCAGCCTTCCCCGCGCGAAGGCTCACCAAGTGACCAAGCGAGCGTTTACTATGGCGCTACACTAGGCACAACCAAGGCCACGGGCATAACCCGGGGAGGAGCGGGCTCACGGAGACGAGCCTCACCTCCTGGACTCCGACGGGCTGGCACTAAAGGGCAGGCAGGCTCCACGCGGTCTTGGCAATGGCGTCGGAGAAGGTGGACTTCAGCTTCTTGTGAAGCTGTCCCTTGAGCTGCTATTTTGTCCCCTCCTCACCCGTTCTCTCCAGCCCAGTGCCCAGCACAGACACTGTGGACTAGGGGAGGGACCTACCAAGTGCCTCCACATCCCAGGACTTGGGCTGAGCCACTGTCTCAAGCGTGAGGCGGGGTTACTTTTACACCAGTTTAGAGACGAGAACACTGCGGCTCTAGAAGGGGGTAACTTGCCCAGGGTCACCCTGCAAGATAGTGGCAGAGCCAGAATTCAAAACTAGAAGCTGCAGACTGCCACTGGAGGGACCTGAGAGGGGAGGACCCCTGTCCCGGGAGGAGGGCTGGGCGCTTCCAACGTAACAAGAGCCAGGGCCCCAGGCCAAAGCCCAGAGCCCATCAGCCCCTCCCCCAAACCCCAGCAGGATACTTAGAAGACTCCCTGGGGCCAACTTCCACGTGGTCACGTTGTTCTGGGCCTGTTGGCCATAAGGATGAATAACCTGGCCCAGAGAGGAAGGCAGGCCCATGCCAAGCCTGGCTTACCGCATGGCTTGCCCCTGGATGCCCTCCCCAGCCTTCAGAAGCTCTGCTCTCTGGTGTGACACCGCCCTCCCACAGGGACACCTCCCCTCTAAGTTGTCTACCTTTGGGGCACT
>PVJI01013314.1:0-48217 GCA_004026765.1 Micronycteris hirsuta
TGAATGTTCAAATTCCCCTGTAATCTTGGGCCTCAATCATCATATGTGTTGGAATACTGCTGGGTTTTCGCCCTGTTCCTCAGAAAATCGACCAGTGGGTAGGAGGACGTAAACTCTGTTCCTCCTAACTCGCCGCCATCTTCCCCTACCCAGGATTCTATGTGGTTTGCAAAATATTTTGTAAAATGGTTTCAACTTAATTATTGATAAATAACATGATGCTAATTATATTTATGAATTATAAGCTGCTGAGGAAAAAACCCATAACCCATATTTTTGCATAAAGGAAAATAGAGAAACAAAAAGAACAAAAAGGATAGGAAAATAAAAAAAGGAAAGAAACATACTAGCAAGCCAAATGGCATAAGTCTGGCAACTTACACAATAAATCTGCCAAATACGTCCTGCTGCTTTACAGTGTGGCCACCTGCCAAATAGCTCCGCATTACATCCTCCATAGGGTTGACGAGAGGAAGTGAAAAGGTACTCCACTGTAAAGCTACGGCTCAATTAATAAACACTCATTCAGAAAATCTTTAGTTGTTTAAATTGAGTATCCTGTCTCATAGAATATGCAGACTTGTAACTGAATAAGAACAGAATTAATTCTGGTTAGACATTTTAAAATACCTGTTTTAAGAACACCTGTTAGTTATGAGCTTTGTGGTTAGGATCCATATTTTAGATAAAGAGCAAAGAAAGTAAAAGTCATAGAGGGTTGAGTTAATAATAAATAGAGCATAAGCATTAACTCCTCCTCTATCCCACATTTAAAAATATGATTTGGGTTTTGAACCAAAGGAATTTCTCAGCAATGCTTCCAGCAAATTCTAATACTTGCATTATTCCTTAAATTAGTTAAAAATAAGGTTGTCTAAATGTCCAAAGTAAAATATATCATTCTGTTATTTTAATATTCATAAGTTAAGAGAAACTTTAAGTGAGGAGGAATAATAGCTTTACAGAATTAGGCCTTGGAGAAAAAAGTTCCAAGAGAAATACAAAGTACTCAAAAGAAATACACGGGACAATAGAAATGCTTAACTTAGAATCACAGAATATTTGCAATGAATGTTACTTTAGAAATGAAGATTTCAACCCTTAATTTTAGATATGAGGTAAAGGAGGGCTTGGTAATTATAGTGTAGGCTATTCTTAGTGCGGTGTGTAAACTTTGACGTCCATTGGAAGCACCTAGCTAGCATGTTCGAATGCTGGGTTAGAGTCCCAGTGAGTCCTCCGTTTGGAGCAGAGTGGCAGAAAGCCACACTTGTAGATGCCCTAGGTGATTCTCAGTTTGTGGTTCAGGGACCTTACTTTTAGAATCCTTTCCCAGGACTCTGGGTAATGCCTCTGTGCAGGAGAGAGTCTTGATGGTCAGGAAGGCCAGGAGGAGGATGACTGACTAGTGACAAGATAGAAATGCGAGGAAATGAGTAAATTAACCTCAGGAAATAGGAGTGAAGAGCCGTAACTCCAAATATGACACCAAGGTTTTCATTCTGACCCTTGAGGTGAGACACTTCCACTTCCAATTTGCACCCAGCAGCATTCCTCATTCTCTCTTCTATTTGCTGCTTGGCTGTGCATGCGTGAGTGTTAATATCGACCTTTCCTCAGTACCATGAACTGCTTTGAAGAAAGGCATGGTCTTACCTTTCTGCCTGCTCTCCACCTCTCTCCCCCAACTCAGAGAACTATTAAGATAAAATCTTGCATAAATAAAGTACTATGGAAAAAACGTGCTCCAAAAAGTTTTCTCTGAGACTGCCTGGTTGTCGAAAAAAAATCTTAATACACTCAAGTATCAGATAGATATCTTTTATGCTAGAATTCTGCAGAACTAAATACACTCACATTCTAGTGATCTGGGAAGATAGTTCTAAAAGCAGGGATTCATACATGAGGAAGTATCAGTGAGTGCTGAGGCAGATCAAGCCTGGATTTACTTTTTGATGAAGTGAATGCTTCTGGGTAGGGCCTGAGGTCAACTGGAGAGGGCTTCTGTCCAAATATGTAACCTCTAGCGTATTTATTAATGCCTAATGTGCGCTACTTTGAGTTGAGGCATTTCCCTGTTAAAATCCAAATAGTCCTGTGAAAGGGATCGTATTAAGTCCTATTATATCACCAGTGATAACAAGATACTTGTTAGTTCATCAGTAGTAGATAGTCATTAACCATATGCCAACTGAACGAATGAACAAATAAATGTTTGTCAGAGGCTATTAAATTTACCCAGTTTATGGAAGACTATGGATTAAATACAACTGGCTAGTAAATTCTTTTGCTTCCAAGCCATAGCCTGAGGGAGTAAACATCTCGGGCTGGGGGAATGCAGGAAGGGCTCAGCATGGTGGCACAGGGGAGGGGTGCACTCTCAGCACTTTTTCTGCTGGTAAGGAGTTAAGAGCATTTGTCCAGTAAGGACACAGATGAATGAAGTCAATTTGGCCTCATCTTAGGTACATTATCTCTGGCAAAATGTTACCCACACAGCAGGCAACTGCGTAATGCCTCCATGGCTTCTCCTAGAAGCCCCAGGTAAGTGGAATTAACAGGGTTGAGGGGGAATCAATGAAAATAACTGCATTCATTTGAGTATTTGCTGCTGTGATTTATTTATAGTGCCACATCTCGAGGTTAGCAGAGAGAAAAGAGCAACTTAATACTATTTTTTTAGGGTAACAGAGAGAGGCAACAACAAGAACAGTTATGCTAACATTTTCCTTTTTGTAAAAGCATTCTAATGATGTAATGACACAGTAAATGATCTTTCTATGTTTGGTTAGCACCGTAAGTTAACTTTTCATGTATAAAATGCAGATAATGATACTCCCCAAATAGTGTTCTTGAGAGAATTAAATGAGATAATATCTGTAAAATTAGCACAGTTCCTGGCTTAAAGTTAGGGCCTAATTAGTGGTAACTATAGTTACAATATGTGTGCACTGTTAAGAATAAAAAATAACAAATCACTAGAGGTTACCCATGATGCTTTATTAAGTTTTTAGACAATAAATGAAAAAAAAATATGCTTAGGATTCTTTATATGGACAAGATTCTTAGGATTTTCAAAATGTGGGTCATTAAAATGTTTGAATTGTAAACAAAGAATAGAACAAAATTGTACTCATGTATTTTAAAAAATATATTATCTATTTAATAGTCCTACTGGGAAAATTAAAGGCTAGGTAAGTAATTCACACAGCCTTCAGGTGGAACTGCATCTTAAATCCACTGGTCATGAGCTGAACCTGAACTCTGCTTTTGATAGACAATGAAAATTTCTGTTCATCTTTAGGACTTGTAATATATGAGTAGTCATTCATAAACTAGACATTTGAAATTTATAAAACTTAATTAAAGAAACTATTCTCCAATAAATATATAGTTAAAATAGTAATTATGCAAGCCAAATGAATTATATGTCTTGCTTTAGCTGAGTTTGGATTTTTTCCCCCTGTAATCAGTAATTAGAAATTTTACAGATGAATCTCCTAAATATACTTGCTCTTTCCCATGAGCCTTACTTCTGTGGAATATTCCCATGGAAAATAATCTCTGTATAATTTCTGAAACTGGAAATTAAAAAAAAATATATTTGCTATAGTGGGAAGGGCTCTAAACTGAAGATCAACGGCCTGTATTTTCAGTATCATTTTACCAGAAGGTGCCAGGTAAGTTTCTTACACTGAGACTCAATTTTATTATTTTTCAAATGAAATATATGGTTCCCATCTACCTTGTAGAGTAACTAAGATCACAAAATGAGGACTGTTTTGAAAACCCTAAGATCACAACGTGCTAAATAATGGAGAGTTTACATGAGCGTTGCTAAGCTCTTGTTCAACTCCTGTTCCGACTCTGTGCCGACGAAACCTAACTAGGCCGAATCATTGCTACCTAATAATAAAAAACTGATTCCACCAAGACTAAAAATGTGACACAAACACAATGCACATTGGGACCCTCTTGCTTTGCATGCCACTGAACAGAACATTATTTGACCCACAAGCTGATTCCAGTTTTCCTCTGTACACATCAAAATCTGGCTCAGCTCAGGAGGCCTTGCCTGTGTTCTGGCCTCACTGACCTCATTTTTCTCTGAATTTTCTTCACATTAGTTAGTTTGACTTGAGGACTAAATTGCTTAGTCATTGCTTTGTGTCCAAGCAAACTTGGGATCCTGAAGGTCAAGTCCATATGTGGTGCACGATTTTACACCCAGCAGAATCTGGCAGAGAGCTTGGCACAGAGGAGGCAGTCCATTGTGGTGAGCATTCATTTGCTGACTGATAAAGATATGTGACTGGATTTGAAATCTCACCCAGCATCCAACTTTTTTTTTTTAATAATTACTTTATTGTTGTTCAATTACAGTTATTTGCAACCTCTCCCTTCCCCTCCTCCCTCCCGCTCCAACCCCATCCCCCTCCCCAGCCTCCCTCCTCCCCCTTGGTTCTGTCCACGTGCCCTCCATAGTGATTCCTGAAAACCCTTCTCCCCTTTGTCCCCTCCCCCCTCCCCCTGGCTATTGTTAGCCTGTTCTTAATTTCAATGTCTCTGGTTATGTTCTGCTTGCTTTCTGCTTTTGTTGATTATGATCCAGTCAAAGGTGAGATCATATGGTATCTGTCCCTCACCACCTGGCTTACTTCACTTAGCATAATGCTCTCCAGTTCCATCCATGCTGCTGCAAAGGGTATAAGCTCCTTCTTCCTCTCTGCTGCATAGAACTCCATTGTGTAAATGTACCATAGTTTCTTGATCCATTCATTTGTAGATGGGCACTTACGTTGTTTCCAGCACTTGGTTATTGTGAATTGTGCTGCTATGAACATTGGAGTGCAAAGGTTCTTTTGAATTGGTTTTTCAGGATTCTTAGGGTATAATCCCAGTAGTGGAATTTCTGGGTCGAAAGGCAGATCCATTTTCATTTTTTTGAGGAAGTTCCATACTGTTTTCCACAGTGGCTGCACCAGTCTGCATTCCCACCAACAGTGCAGTAGGGTTCCCTTTTCTCCACATCCCCTCCAACAGTTATCTGTTGCTTTGTTGATGATGGCCATTCTGACTGGTGTGAGGTGGTACCTCATTGTAGTTTTAATTTTCATCTCTGTGATGGCTAATGATGTAGAGCATCTTTTCATATGATTCTGGGCCCTCTGTATGTCCTTTTTCGAGAAGTATCTGTTCATGTTTTTTGCCCATTTTTTGATTGGGTTTTTTGTCTTCCTGGGGTGGAGTCATATGAGTTCTTTATATATTTTGGAGATCAGACCCTTGTCTGAGGTATCATTGGCAAATATTTTTTCCCATATGGTTGGTTCTCTTTTTATTTTAACACTATTTTCTTTAGCCCCACAGAAGCTCTTTATTTTAACAAGGTCCCATTTGTTTATTCTTTCCTTTATGTCCCTAGCTCTAGGGGACATATCATTGAAGATGTTGCTGCGTGGAATGTCTGAGATTTTCCTACCGATGTTTTCCTCTAGAACTTTTATGGTGTCACGAGTTACATTTAAGTCTTTTATCCACCTTGAATTTATTTTTGTATGGTGTAAGTTGGTGCTTGAGTTTCATTTTTTTGCAGGTAGCCATCCAGATTTCCCAACACCATTTGTTGAAGAGGCTATTTTTATTCCATTTTATGCTTCTGCCCCCTTTGTCGAAGATTAATTGCCCATAGAGACTTGGGTTTATTTCTGGACTCTCTATTCTGTTCCATTGGTTTATCTGTCTGTTTTTATGCCAGTACCAAGCTGTTTTGATTACAGTGGCCTTGTAATATAGTTTGACATCAGGAATTGTGATCCCTCCTGCTTTGCTCTTCTTTCTCAAAATTGCAGCTGATATTCGGGGTCGTTTATGGTTCCATATAAATTTTTGAAGTGTTTGTTCTATATCTGTGAAATAATGCCATTGGTACTTTGATAGGGATTGCATCGAATCTATAAATTGCTTTGGGGAGTATGGACATTTTGATGATGTTGATTCTTCTAATCCATGAGCATGCTATATGTTTCCATTTGTTTGTGTCTTCCTTGATTTCTCTCTTCAGTGTTGTGTAGTTTTCTGAGTACAGGTCTTTTACCTCCTTGGTTAGGTTTATTCCCAGGTATTTTATTTTTTTTTTGTTGCTATATCAAATGAGATTTTTTTCCTGATTTCTATTTCTGCTGTTTCTCTGTTGGTATACAAAAATTCCTTTGATTTCTGGATGTTGACTTTATATCCTGTTGTTTTGCCAAATTCAATTATTAGATCGAGTAGTTTTTTGGCAGAGTCTATAGGATTTTCTAAGTATATTATCATGTCGTCTGCAAACAATGACAGTTTTGTTTCCTCCTTTCCAATTTGGATGCCTTTTATTTCCTTTTCTTGTCCGATTGCTGTGGCCAAACCTTCCAGAAATATGTTGAATAGAAGTGGTGATAGTGGGCAACCTTGTCTTGTTCCTGATCTTAGTGGGAAAGATTTTAGTTTTTGTCCATTGAGTATAATGTTGGCTGTAGGTTTCTCATATATGGCCTTTATTATGTTGAGGAATGCTCCCTCTATTCCCACTTTGCTAAGTGTCTTTATCATAAATGGATCCAGCATCCAACTTTTGGTAATACCTGGAGAAGCAAGGGAGTGTTGTGGCAGTTAGAAGACAGGAAAAGAACAAAAGGTAAATAGGGAAAACCAGGTTTAGATAAGATGAATGAGGGAGAAGTGAAGTGGAGGATTAATTGAAATCCACAGATGAAATTCAAGGAAATGTATTTAACAGGAGATTTTTAAAACAAGAGATAATGGATAATTTTATTAAACTACAATTTAAATCAGTAGCCTAGCAATAATGTATCAGAGACGCAATAAGGTATGTGAAAAGGATGAAGGAAGGGAACTATTATTTCACCTGTCTATTATGTGTGAGGGTCTAGAAAGATGATTTATAGAAGCTCCAATTTAAGAGAAAAAAATGTAATAGTTTTTTGTTAAGCTATAGATAGTGCAAGGGTTAACAAAATTCTAATAATGATACTCAGATTAAGAAAAATGGGGGCAAATCTGGGATTAGATATTGTGGGGGGGGGTTCTCCCTTAACATTAGGAGTTACAACGGAGGACAAATATCTTTGTCAATGCTTATAAAAGAGAAAGCCTGAGAGTCCAGGCCAGTGTGGCTCAGTTAGTTGGAGCATCATCTTGTAGACGAAAGGACTGTGTGTTCGATTCCTAGTCAGGTTGTGTACCTACATTGCAAATTCAATCCCCACTAAGGGTGTATATGAGAAGGCAACCAATTAATGTGTGTGTCTCTCTCTCTCTTTCTCTCCACCCCTACCTCTGTCTCTGAAAGCAATGAAAAAAATACCCTTGGGTGAGGATAAAAATAATTAAAAGGAAAGCTTGGGAGCACTGAAAAGAATAGATAGCAATAAATAGCAGGAAATGTTTTCTATGATATTGTTATAAAGTATGCAAGGCAGATGCATGATCTCTGCATTCCATACGTGAGCAGAGAAATCATGCTGGATTCTACCTTCTGTCAAGTTCATTAAAGAAAGCAGAACAAAATGTGTGGCAAAGACATATTTTTGAGGAGAGATGTTTGAACAATATCGTGAAAAAACAATTCAAGTGAAGTTAATAGCCATGATTTTTTAGGCAAAGGGAGTCGAACAAATAGACTTTTGTTTTTCTTCTAAGAAAAATTTGAATTCTCGTGGATCTTAGACTACCTGTCGCCTCTTGGGGCTATTGTTTTCCATGTAGTGTGGTTGATAGTATGACATTTCCCCATGAGTTTGGATAAGAATAGGCCAAAACTGTGATTGTGTTCGGAAGTTTGAAGTCGCCAAAAGCATAAAGAAAAAGGATGTTTAAGCCATGGAAGAAAAAGACACAGAAATGACACTTTTAAAGGGGATGGAGTGTTAATAAAAGTTGTTTCATGATAGAGGAAAGTTGCATTGTTTTTGATTCTCATAGCAGGTCGTCCTTCCTATTGAAGTGTTAGCCATTGGGTCAGATAACACACAGGTGTTTGTGCTGGTTTTATATTTGAGTTCCCACCGACCTCAGGATCTGTTTTGACATGTACTATTAATCAGTAGAGTAAAAGATGCACATCAATAATTAACTTGAACTTTCTTCTGCTCTTGGAGATTTGAGATTTGAGCCAGCTTTAAAAATATATGTAAGCCAGTCCAAACTTGGTGGGTATCTCTGTTAGTTCCTTAAGTACATTTTCTCAACTGCCAAATAGAAAAATTTTAATTTATTGATTCTTGAATGAATAATTCACTCTCAGACACTGAATGATAAAAAACAAACAAGTCAGTTTGTATATTTAGATATATGAACTTTTGGACACACTACATCATAAATCTAATACTTTGCTGAACTTAAAAAAAAAGTGTTGACCCCTAAGGACTCCACCATCAGTGCTCATTCACTGCAGACATCATGTCTTCTCTATATTTTTAAAGATGCTTCCTCTTTATGGTACTGTAAATATTTTATTTATATTTTTCCTCTCATATCTGTGATGCTCCTCAGTAAGCACTTGGCTAACCCTTGGTATATGTGGTCTCAGTAAGTTTTCCTGGGATATTCTGCTGTGTCTGTGAGGGGGTTAATTGTTACTGATTTTCTAATATAAATTTGTGATAGGTATTAATGTATTCAACTCTGCTAAAGAGAAGATTGAGCTTCAGGCAGATTGACTCATGGACAAGATTATTTCAGTCCCAAATGCCACACTCCCTTTAGTGGGGTGGGTGGGTGCCATAAGCCGTTTTCCCTCCGAGTACTCCTTTGCTCCATGATCATTGAGCTGGCCTGATGACCTCTCTGGCTTCTGCCTTAGAGATGTCTTGGCTTACTTCCCTTCCTATTGGGTTTCTTTACACTCTCTTCTTCACCTTATACTTCCCCCCTCAACGTTTATAACCATTTGGGATTTTGCATTTGTATGATTACTGATGCATGTGTCAGAGACTACCCTAAGGGTCTATGAAGGAAGGGGTTCTGTCTCTGTCACTCTCACTGCTGCAGCACAGAAGGGGATGCACAGTGGGCACTCAGTAAGTGCTGCAGAAAGAATGAGCTAAAGGGAGATTCAAACTCAAGTGTGTATGACTGTGGAGTCACGGATGTACCCATTGCAGGAGTGTTTGCAGCATTACCGTGATCAGTGTTTGCAAATGAAGTTTTCTGTCCTGGTGGCTACGTGTGTCCTATCCTATAGCCTATACTGTCATACTGAAACTAGATTGGAAGTTTATTGAAAGCAGATCCCATAGTTTACGTTTATAGTAAGGAAAGCATATAGTTGGTTCATCCTCAATAAATACTAATTGATTGAGAACTGATCCCAAAGTTTAATCTATGACAGAGAATTCTCTATTTCACTAAAGCCATATTCCTTTCACTGTTCCTTGGCATGCTTTGTTCTTGTGTTACAGTGACTGACAATTATGTCACCAGGAACTGCTTGGTGTTAATGTTTTATTTTTTCTCCTTTATTCTCAGCCATTTGGAGTGATCCAGCTTTCAAATCCTTGAAAAGCTGAATGGCGCTGCCTGTGGCAGGCAGCTATTGTTATTATGTACTGCACAGCTCTGACAGCAATACGGAGATCCAGAGCACTCGGATTGAAAAACGAGTACTGTACTTTCCACATTTAAAAGAGAAAGAGTTACATGTTTTTGGAGTTATATACATTCTTTATCCTATTTATAAGATCCAGAACCCATGGCTGGGTACAAAGCAGGAAATTTAATACCACTCTGCTTTGTGGGGCTTTGCTGTTTTTTCTTGCCACCTCCTAACCTCCCACCCCACCCCTTCTGCTCCTTTTGTTCTTCATAGTTTTGTGCTAAGTTCAGAGCTGCAGACATGTCATAGATCACAGATTTATATACATGAGCTAAGAGCAGGAATGCTAAAATCATTTCTTTCTCAGGCCTTAAAGATAGATGGTAGGTCAAGACACTTGAGTTCATAGCCAAACATACGAAGGCCCAGAGCAACATGGCAGTAATTTGAGTTGAGAGTGCCAAAAATGCTTGTTCAGCACTAACAAGAAATAGGAGAATCAGTATAATCTCATATTCTTATTAAATTAAAAAAAAAAAAGAGTAATGCCAAGGTTAAGACATGAACTGACAAGACTAAAAACAAAGCAAAACAAAACAAAAACAAAACACACACAATTCAGAGTTTTTTCTGATGCTTCATCCTCTCTTTGCAAGTATGTGAAAGAATAAAAATAAATCTCATGGCATGAGTTATAGATGAAGTATCTGCCTTTAGCTTGGAATTTCCTGGCATTTTTCAGTTGTGACACAAACTTGATGTGATTAAACAAAGGCTTTTCTCCAAATTTAAAAGTTTTTTTTTTTCCCAAAGCTGAATCTAATACACTGTAATTTTTTTTTTTTTTAAATGGGAGCAGATGCCTGTGTTCTATGAACTGGTTACCAGACTGTGAGAAAGAAAAGAAAAGTAGAGGCTTATTCTGGTAGAGGCTAAGAAAAAAGTCCACCATATTTGCCCTTTCAAACTGCATGCTATACCCAAGTTCTGCAAGACACAGCGCATGCTCCTCCAAACAGTGAGGCTGGGGCCTAGGGGGGCCTCCCTTAGGTTAGACTTTGCTTGGACTCACTTGGAGGAGTCCACTGTAGAAGCACAGCCTTGGAGCCAAGTTCAGCCAGCGGTCCATAGGAACACCCTCCCCAAGAAAAGAGTCAGAAGGCACCTCTACAGAGAAGTACAGGGTTGTCAAAATTGGTAGTGCCATTAAGTTTCTTTTCTTTTCTTTCTTTCTTTTTTTTTCTTTTTTTCTTTTTTTTGAGAGAGAAGCGAGCTAGAGAAATGGGGAGAGGTGAACTCCCCATGAATGAAGCAGTAGGCTATCCTGGGGACCTCCTAGGGGTCAGTGTGTTAGGGCACAGATGGCCAGAATTCTCTGCACCCTTGGTATTGGTCAGGTAGGGACAGGATACAGGACCAGCCCCTGCCAAGCATAGCTCCCTATCCCTAACGCAGTGATTGTTACCTTCACTTGGGGCAAGGATTGGACTGGGATACCAGGGCCCAAGCAACCAACCACAAACAGTGGGAGAGGGAGACTGTGTCAGAGATGGACCTTACCCCAGTCCTTCCTCCTTTAGGGGAGCATAAAGGGAGTTGAGGAATTCTCCTTGTTTTCCTTTCAACTCCAGTGGTTTTGAACAGAGGCAGTAAAGGTATGTATGTGGTCTAAATGGCTCTGGAAAAGATCTCATGCCTGCAAATTGTCCCACTGCTGAAGTATCACTACTTAGAGATATATTCGTAATAGTAAATAATTCTTTTTTTAATATTAAATAATTCTTTAATAATAATTTATAATAATAATTACTTTAATAAGTAAATCATTCAGTAAACAATTCCAGTGAGTGTTGGAGGAAAGGGATTTATATCTCAGGGTAGAGTCATTTAATAAAGTTATTTTCTCTACCTGTAGATTCAGCTCTACAAAGGCAAGTAAAATATTGATGGATGGGTGGATTGAGGATTTTTTTCAATGGCTTACGGCTGGACACTCAAAGAATTCTTGTTCTAGTGGTGTGACCATGCTCACATCACCGAGCATGTTGGGCTCTGGTTCTGTGTGTGTGTGAAGTAAGTGTGTGCATACGAGTGGATGTAGTGGCTAACTTGGATGAGCTCTCAGGTTCTTTCTAGGCTGGACATTCTATGATGTTCTAATGGGAAGTGATTCTTGAGAAGGAAGCAGAATGCAGGATATGAGGATCGACAGGTAGCTTTGAAATGTCACTGAGTATTTAAAATAAGTGATTTTCTATTGCTAAAGACCATGATTTCATAAAAAGATATTTTTGTTTGGTCTATACTTATTTATTGATGAGCTTTGTTCCTTTGGACTTAATATTTACAAAGAAATTCTATCTGCAGTTTGGTGTATGTCGGAGGCGAGAAGAGAGAGATTTGGCATTATCTTGTGGCTCTTCTAAAGCCTATCTCACTCATGATGTAAATTTTTACTAGTTACTTCACAGATTCTTGACTTTATAAACTGTAATGACTATCATGACATACCTGTGAAGACATATTCAAACTTTAAGAAAAGCATGATTGAAAAATTGAGAATTGTTTTGCACTAATACAAACCTTTTTGTAATGGGTTTAATTACCCACTCACTTTTCTGAATATTTATAAACCATCCATTCAATAAAGGAATTATGTATAAAAATGTTACATCAGGAACTTCACAGTATTTTGAAAGTTTAACACCAAAGATCATATGGTCCTTGACACTCACAGTTCAAACCGAAGAGTCTAAATGTTGTGCTAAAAAGTGCTAAAATTGATTTAAGGCTGTGCTCTAGTATTTGACCTGTGAAAGCATTTGAAAGCCCTTAAAAACATAAAACCTGTAAGTCCACAGAAGAAGCCCAGTCTAACAACACCGTCACAGATGATCTTAACTGTAAAATGTTGATAACAGTAAGGAATTAGCCATAGAAAAATAATTGCAACTTCCCCTAATAGCTTTAGAAAATGATGGGCCTGGAAGAATTACAGGAACCCAAAGGAACTGAAGTGAGAAGACGGGGAAGTTTTACAGAAGAGCAGAACAACTTAGCAGTGGGGTATCAAAGATGACACGAATCAGAATTAGTCACTCTCTTTTAATGTTCCTAAAGTGCTTTTCTTGGCGCCTGTTATAGCCATTGCCAAAGATTTCACCTATAACACATCCAGCTGTGGACATGACTGCCTCTCCAATGCTCTAATGACTTCTCAAGGGGAGGAACATTGTTGTTTATTCTATCCCCTCCATAGCTATTGTTGCAAAGATTAAAATGCTGATCACTGAAACCATTCATGCCTATTAGTCTCTGAACTATCTTTACCGACTGCTTGAAATTTCCACTCCGAAGTATAATAATCATCTCAATCTTGACATAGCTCCTCCATAGAACGCTTGCTTTCCACCTTTACCTCTCCCAAGTCTGTTGTTTCCCTTTTCAGTAGCTGCCATAACTCTTCTCCTAGTTTCTCAGTCCAAACACTAAAAGCTATTCTTGATTCTTTTTGTCACTCGCTCCTCATCTTCTAAGTTTTCAGCACCACCTGCAAAATGTATCCTGAAATCACCACCCTTCTTCATCTCCAAAGGTCACTTTTATTGAAACCAGCTTCCACACTTGTCCTGCTCCAGGCCAAGCTGTGCTCCATGGAGCAGCCCGAGTGATCTTTTGAAAATGTAGACCTGAGTGTGTGACATCTGTGCTAGACCCTCCACTGGATTCCTATCGCACTTAGAATAAATTCCCAAATTATTTCTGAGGTTACGCAGCCCTGCAGACCCTGGCTTGTCTTATTTTTATTTGTTGACCTCCTCGGGACCACTCTGCCCATTGCTTACCATGTGCCAGCCACACAGGCCTTTTCTCTGTTCTTTAAACACAAGGCTCGGTCATGCACTTGCTTTTTTTATAGCTGTGAATATTCTGCTCTGTGAACCTCAGGGTGTTGGCTCCTTCACATAGGTCTGGTGTCAGCCTAAATATCCTCTTAACAGCTAGGTCTTAACCTGGCCATCCTGCTTAAATCAGTGCCCGCCCCAACACTCTTTATCTCTGTTACGTCAGTCTGTTTTGTTCTATTTGCAGCATTTTTCAGTAGTAAACAGGACCTTGTTCCCTTTTTATGTGATTCCTGCCATGTCGCCCACTCCCTGATTGAATGGAAAGCCCACGTGAGCAGGAACCTTGCCTGTTTTGTTCTTCATTTCAGTCCTAGTCCTAGAACAGTGCCTGGGATGTAGTAGGACTTTAGGCGTAACTGACCTCTGAATAAATGAATCCAAATCCACAATTCCAGTTTCATTCCTGAACTTTGCCTTTTGTGAGAAGGGTACAATGACCCTGTTGGTATAGAAATTGATGAGGGGGGTAAGGGATGCTACCAAAGGCACACACTGTGGCGTCAGTTCCTTTCGCTGTCTTGCCCACCCACCAACAAACACCAGAGCATGTGGAAAGTGGGCTATATGATAATGCTGGGAGGTCTGAAAATCCCTTTCTTATTCCACTTTTCTTGGTATCATGGCCTGATAAATGATATTAGCAGTAACGAATTGAAGTAGAAAATGAAGCCGCAAGTTTTAGGTCTATCTCCAGAGTTCATCAGGAATCATTTTACTGAGCTCATCATTCTCATTGTTCTACACTGAACTGAAGACATCTTGGTAGGATGACCTTGTTCTAGGGCTCTGGATAAATGGCCTTGGTGCACTTAGATGAGTTTCTCTGATCTACACACACACACACACACACACACACACACACCTCCATCCTTCAGAAGGCATTTCGATCTATGAGCGTTGAGACCAAGATTCTATCTTTGATCACAAGGAACTTGAAATACATTTGGGAAGGCATGCCATATGTACGAGAAAAATGTGTTTATGGGAAAGACTTGAGAAATGTTACAAAGTAACAACACATGCAATAGGGTCCAGTAATGGATAAAGACACTGATGACTTCGGAATCAAAGAGAGATGACTTTGAGTAAAATGAATAGAGAGTTCTTCGTTCACGTTTTGCCAAGCCACGTAAAACCATAGGGGATCTGGTGTGCTGGACAAAAACAGTTTTCTCAATAAATTGGAACTAAATATTCATCAAAAAATTTTTGTAAGGTACTATGAGACTCAAAGTTGAATCACATTCAGTTAGCAACAATCAACATAACCGACATTTAAATTTTAAATTAATGGACTTGAAGGGTAAAATGTTCTTACATTCTTAAATATTCATATTTTATAAGAAACTGACTCTCAGCCCTATTTGCCTATTTATATTCATCTTTCATTATTCAGAGCCTGTTTTCCCAAATACAGATTATATACTTTATTCTCCTTTTCCCATACATTGTCCTTCTTCTTCCTTTTAGCAGCTCAGAAACAAAGAGAAACTCAACCTAGTCACATTTATTTTCTGTTATTTTAAGTTTAACAGCTCTAATCAGAATGCTGGAAAGACAGAAACTTGAAACCAGGTATGTACAGGAGATGTGGGGTTGTCTGGTGATTTTTGTTGTCCCCACCCAGGATCCTAGTGTACATGAAGGAACATCATTGTGGGTGTATGGTTGTGACTGAGGTCCTGACTTGCCCAGTTTATTAGACAAGTTTTTGGAATGTGTGATGGGCTGTTCTCCATAGCTCTTCTGTAAGGTGTGCGGCCTTCTTCTAAGAACTTCCTTTCAAAGCTGCATCAGCTGTTCCAGTCATTAGAGGATGCTGCTGGATTTGCACAGCGCCTTCCCACAGCGCTCTTCAGCACTCTATTGCTCTAAGCTAATATAACGTCCAAAAGGGACACACTTGTGACTCGAGAAAATGCAAAGTGAATGCAAAATGCAGTGACTTGGGAATATCAGCTCTCTGATGAAAAAGACAATGAAAACCTACTCTTGGATTATTTCGCCAAATTTGATATTCAGCTTTCATTCATTTTCAGTTCTTCAGTAGGGACATTTTAATCAAAGATTAGCAGGATGAGAGTTTCTGTGGTCATCCCTGAGTATGGCATTTGCTGGTTGACTGGCTGTTATAGCTAAATTCTTTATCAGAAAGACTTCATTCACTAGGCAGCTGACTATTTTATTGCCTTTTCTCAGTCTAGTTAACAAGGGAGAATAATCCATTGAGAAATGCATAAATACATATTCAATTTAGACTGTAGCAATTTAAAAAGTGTGTCTGGGAATGCCATGGGCATTTTATGGATTATGAATTCTTTCAATTCTCAAGTTTAGAATTTATGTCATAACTATAAAAGTTTTGAAGACGTTTAGGAAAAAAAAAATTCACTTCTCCTCAAAACTTATGTCTGAAACTGATTAGCCTCATAAAACTCCCCTTTATGTGGGGGGAAAAAAAAGTTGACCAAATCTAGGGCTTACAGTCGAATCAGAACCATTTATATCTTAAATCATATTTATTTATACCTGGCATATACATCCCGGCTTAGACATCTCCTTTGTGATCCCCAGTTTGTAAGCGGTTGGTATAAAGAGCATGCATAAGAGTGTATCCAGTGTTTATGTTTCTCCTGGCACATGGCTTCAACTGATTCTTGCAGGGGAAGGGGAAGAGACGTTCCCGAGGCCCCTGCAGGATGTACATCCAAACTATTCTGACAGCAGGCAGCCTCTAAGGCAACCACTAAGATGCGTTCTGTTAACTCTTACTATGGGTCAGAACAATTTGCTGGTTTTGAATATTAGTCATTCCATATAATGAAATTTATTTACATATAATGATATTCCTGTTTATTACTACTATGTGGAGATATTTCAAACAAAAACTTTATTTCTATAACAATAACACTGTTTCATCTTTATGGGAGTTTTTTTTCCCTTTGTGTGGTACTGCATATACAAAGTGAACATTGTAAACCAAAATACCCTTAGTGCAACAAAGCCATTTACTCTAAACAGAAGCTCAAGAAAAAATCAATGAAATATGTGGGATTTTTTTCTATTTTACTATGACTATATATATATATATATATCATATATATATGTTATATATATATATCTCATATATATGTGTTATATATATGTATATATATAATATATATATATCAGTATATAATACATTATGTTATATATAATATATACCAGTAGTTACATTAAAAGAGAGCAAGAAGAATTCTATTTTTCTATTCTTTCTCTATCTTAAATGGTGAAAATAACATAGATCTCAACTCAGAATAAAGAAAGGAATGCCTGTTAATTTAAAAGTTTACTTGCTAATCTTAAATAGAATTTTCTTGCTAGAATTAAATTGGCATAATATGCAGATTATTATATATCCACAATCCATGAAAAACATGAAACAACTGCAGAGTGGAAAGAAGGAGCTGTTTTGTTATAGGAAAGCTGATGGGACCAGTCTTAATATTTCTGTATATCAAACCCCTGAAAGCTCTTTTGGTGCAAGTTTCTTGCATAGTGGCAGGCTTATGTTTAAGGGAGGGGGGTGGCATTGTTTCTATTAGTTTTATAATGTAGGAGTTTTTGTTCCCACATTTTCCAATGCTTTAATTGTGAGTGAGAAGAAGCATCACTTCTATTTTACTCAACTGTTTCATTCCCACTATGTTTCTAATATATTTTATTAGATATTAGAAAATAGAGATAATCTGTAAGGTACATATAATTTCTATTTCAGAGGTGAGGAAACTGAGACTTGGAGAAGCTAAGCAAATACTCATGGTCACAGTTATTAGGACAAAGCTGGGATTTAAATATGTCTCTCTGAAAACCCATGGAATGGGAGAGCTTATTTGCCAATACATCTGATAAGGGGTTAATATCCAAAATTATAAATTTTTCTAAGAACTTAGAAAACTCAATACCAAAAAAACAAACAATCCAACTAAAAAATTGAGGGAGATAAATGAAAGAAAAAAGTGGGACAAATGTAATAGCATATTCAATAAAATATACTAAAAAAATTTATATTTCTGACTTTAATAAATTGTTAAATGTCTTCAAAGTTTTAATAAATTTATGCCTCTTAAAAAATGGGCACAGGACAGGAATAGACACTTCTCCAAAGAGAATACACAGATGGCCAACAGACATATGAAAAGATGTTCAATGTCACTAATTATCAGAGAAATGCAAATTAAAACCACAATGAGATATCACCTCATACCTGTCAGAATGGCTATCATCAATAAATCAACAAACAACAAGTGTGGGCAAGGATGTAAAGAAAAGGGAACCCTTTTGTAATGTTGGTGGGAATGCAGATTGGTACAAGAACTGTGGAAAAGGAACATATCTGAAGAAACCCAAAACACTAATTCAAAAGAACATAAGCACCCCTATGTTCATTACAGCATTATTTACAATCACCAAGAAATGGAAGCAGCCCAAGTGTCCATCAGTAGATGAGTGGATAAAATAACTATGGGACATTTACACAGTGGAATACTACTTGGCTGTAAAAAAGAAGAAAATTTTATCCCTTGGGACAGCATGGCTGGACCTGGAGAACATAAGTGAAATAAGCTGGTCAGAGAAAGACAAACACCATACGATTTCACTCATATGTGGAATCTAATAAGCAAACTGAACTAATAAGAAAAAATAGAAACATATTCATAGATAGAGAGCAGGATGACAGCTATTGGGGGTGGTAAGTAAGGGGGTGGAGGGATGGAGCAAAAAGGAAAAAGAAATCATGGACATGGACAACACTGTGGTGATTGCTGGAGGAGGGCATATAAGGGGACTAAATGGTAATGGAAAAAATACAATAAAAAAGGTAAAAATATATGTATAAAATTTATACCAATATAAATAAAGTCTCCCTGATTCTAAAACCCATGTCCTTTTCTCCTGTGGGATGCTGCCCTAGAGCCTTTGCTTTCTTCCATTATTCTTAGTGCTCTGAATATTTAATCATCCTGTAACATCTCTCTGAGTGTCCTCCAGATTTTTAAGTCCTGGTTGAGAGTGGGGCCCAGGTCTGTTTTGAGCCCTCTAATAAAGGGTGGGTCCATCTCTGGAGGAAGTTTTACCTGGGACAGAGTAGACCATACAACATAGTTCTCCAAATGTTTTCAGTGAAAAGTGGTTAAGGTGAATATCAAGGTCCACTTTAAAGTAGAGCAGCAAGGGAATAGATGCCTTAATTGTCCATCTGTGGACCAGGGAGTATAGAGACTCTAGATTTAGTCATTGCCTTTATAACTGTTTGGAGACAGGAGGACCCAGGCTGGGTCTAAAGGACACTGAGATTTATCTGGATTTGTCTGATGAGGTTGGGGAGTTGGTAGGCCCAAGTTGACTTCTGTGTGGGTTTATTTGGCTTAAGGAGTGGTGCGGAGGTATTACCACGGGAATCTTCATATGGTGGAAATATCCCCTAATCTCTCTTGTCCAGGCTGCGTGGACTCAGCAGCTGGGATAAAACTGAAGGAGCTGAAAGGTCTCAGTGAGAGGGGTGTGCAGTGACCAAGTGTGACATCGTGTGGGGGTAGAATGACCTCCTCACCTCTGGGGGGAGTACAGCGTTGGGTACATGAGGGCCGATTTTCAGGAGCCCTGAAGGCCCCCTCAGCAGCGGTGGTGGAGTGGCATGCTGGTGAGGGACATAAAAGCAGGGAGAAGGAATGCCCTAGGGCTAACAAACCATTAGAGGGGGGCATACTGAAGACAGCTTCTCAGACTCCCAGAAATACATGGAGCAGACTTCGTAGGGACTTCACTAGTATTTATGTGGGAGGTCAGATTTGGGTGATTACTTTTAGTTCTTAATCTGATCATATCTGCATCCATGATAGGGTCAGCCAAGGGAACATCTGGGAGTTAATTTACAGCGATTGTTAACCCTCCCAAAACAAAAATTTAGTGTTGCAAAAATTAGTGGCTGGAGAATTGGGAAGTATATTAGAAATTCAAGTAAAACTGAGGATTATGGGTCTCAACATTGCAAAAGAAGGACTGACTTACCATTTTCTGGCCACAGGTTGACATTGGTGATGTAGTACAATCACAGGTTGTGGGACTTCTAGTCCACTGCAAGATGCTCAGATCCATTCTTATCTGCATTCTGTCCTGTGCCTTCTGTAACTAGAAGGTATTAGTGTCTAAATATGTTCATAAAGATTGTACCTCTAAATCTAGTCCTGGCTGGTGTAGCTCAGTGTATTGAGCTCGGGCTGGGAATCAGGGGGTCCTGGTTCGATTCTCAGTCAGGGCACATGGCTGGGTTGCGGGCCAGGTCCCCAGTGAGGGCCATGTGAGAGGCAACCATACATTGCTGTTTCTCTCCCTCTCTTTCTCCCTCCCTTCCCCTCTCTCTAAAAATAAATAAATAAAATCTTAAAAGAAAAAAAAAAGAATGTACCTCTAAATCTGAAGTTTTTGCTTTCAATTGCCCTTTTTTTGTGCCTCATTGATTAAAAATTCCTCCTGCACAGTTTCTGTAGTCAGTTATTTCCTAGTTATCTGCTTGAGATTGTAAATAGTTCAGAATGTAGCTTCCATCATCTTATTAAAAATCCCATTGATTGCTTCAGGAGTGTATGCAGACAACGTCCTGTTGACCCACCACCAATATGCCTACTATCTCTTCAAAGGACCCAATATGCTTACAGATTCAATAGAAAACCTATAATAAGGAAAAAGGGAGAAGGTTAGAATGAGACAGAGTATGTCTGTATGGAAACCCAAGTGGTATGTCTCCCTTCTCAGGTCCAGCCAGGGCATGGAATCCCCAGTTTTTTGACACACCTCTCTCTTACCCAGGCTTAAAGGAAGATGTAGAGCTTAAAGAAATGACGTGGGTGAAATTTCAATGGTTAGATAATGGCAACTGAGTGTAGGATAAAAGACTTTATTTCTGCTATAGTCCACGTTAAAAACAATAAAGCCTCTCTTTTTTGTATGGCAAGATACTTACCCTGTTTCCCAAAGTCTGTCCTGAGAAATATCAGTTCTGCCATATGCTAACTAGAAACCAAATTTTTCAGAGTTTCATAGCCTTATAAATAAATTTGGGGATACTGCTATATGAGGTCAATACATTTCTTTGCCGCTGGGGGAGATAACTCATACATACTGTCCTTTTTCTGAGAGGTCATTTTTAGGGCCACCGAACCACTTTGGGAAATTTGGGTTAGCTCACTGGAGAGCCACTTATTAGAGTGACTCATCCAGGCAGATTATAGGATCAAGACAACTGGAAGAAGAACCACAATTTCCCGCTGAAATTACTGGCAGATTAAATAGTGATAGTTCTTTATGGCAAGGTCTAGAAGTAATTTACATTAGATTTCAAAAAGCTACCTAGAAACATTGCCTTTTAAATATGAGGGGCTGATTTTGTTTTCATAACAACTCCCTAGAAAAAGCAAGCCTTTAAACTAAAACTTATGGCTGAGGGTGTTTCCAGACAGTGATAGCAGAAGACAGGAATTAGCATGATGTCAGGAAACAGGATTAAGGAATCTTCTCATGGCAAGGGAGTAAAGTCTGTTTTAAAGCTCCTAACCTTTTTGTCCCTCCCTGTGTCTGTCCCTCTGGGCTGCGATGTGAAATTTCTAAGTTCTTCTTGGCGCTTGGCTCGACAGACTTTCCCACAGGCGCTGTGTGCCAGGCTGGGCTGAGGATGCACAGGCAGGGGAATATGCAGACATCGTCTTCTCTATCAAAGGAACAGAACTTGATGGTGCTGAAAGACAGATGATGTGGAAGTTCATGAAAACAACCATGACAAAAACAACAAAAACATTATTTAAGAAATTCTAACTTAGTAGTAGTGGTAATTAAGAAGTATTCAATAATAATCAAAACAGCATGGTGCTGGGCATAAAAGGAGACATATAGATCCATGGAATGAAGTGGAGAGAGAGCCCAGAGATAAACCCACACCTTCATGGTCAATAAATATTTGACAAAGGAGGCAAGAACATACAATGGGGTAAAGATAGTCTGTTCAATAAATAATTCTGGGAAAATTGGACAGATACATGAAAACAAAATGAAACTAGACCACCTTCCTACACCATATACAAGAACAAATTCAAGATGAATTAAACACTAGAATGTAAGACTTGAAACCAAAAAAACTCCTAAAACATAGGCAGTAAGAGAAGTATTCAGAAAATCAGGCAAATGAGACCTTTAACACGGTACAGGAGGAGGAGGACCACAGACATCTTCCTGCGTCTCTGAGGAAGGGTCTTCTTGGGGCATAAACACCGTCCAGTTGGGTGAAAGCGTGCCAGTCCGAGGGAGGAGCACCAGGGCGGCTGCGCGGGCCTCTCCCCGGGCCCTTCAGCGGGAAGTCGCAGAGGAAATTTTCCCGTTAGTTTTAAAGGCCCGGTGTTCATCACCGGAACGCCACTGAAGGAAAAGCCAGGAAAATCACCTACATCTTCAACCTCTCTAATTTCTCATTATACTTTTCTATTTTTTCCCCTCCCGGGTTATAAAATATAATGTAAAAACAAGATGGATTGTAGCAAAGCATGATCCAGGTATACAACTAATTCCTTCAAGTTAAGAGCTTTACACTCCCTAGAAATAGGTCTTTAACTTTATTATATAAAAAATTAAGGTAGTATAAAAACTCAGCTTTACAGACAGTTCACAATTAGCTGAAATTGTGGCCATTTCCAATGATGGCATCTAAATGATGTAATTAGTTTTTTCTTTTCTTTTTCTTTTAAATTAAAAATAGCGCCTGGTCTCCGAGAGTACTCTGGGTAAGTGGGAGAGAGGCATGGCTGCTGGGCGTGACGGGAAGCTGATCACCAAAGCTGATGAGATTTGCTCTTTCCAGTGAGCAGAACTATGCGGTTGTAGCTCCTTCCTACCTCTGAGGCTTTATTTTGAAAGTTTTCTTTCTTCCCTTTTTTAAAAACTGAATTCTGAAAATTAATTAGACTTTGTTTTAAGTTTTTCCAGAACTTGGTGCTATAAAAAAATTACAAGTCATAGAATTTTAATTTTGAATCACAAGAAAGACTATTTTGGCTATGATAGAGTTGTTATTATTTGTTTGAACACTGGCTAAAAGGAGAAGGGAAGGAGATTTTTATGTTTTCTTATACCAAAACAATTGTGATAATGTTATACCTAAGACTAGAATTCTGTTTAATATATGTAATAACAATTAAGAGAATAATTTAATACTTTTGTCTATCATTTTTCATTGATTTTTCTAAATGTTAATCATTAAAAGACTATTGACATCTAAGAACAAAAAATGAAAATATGTTTAAATTTCTATACATTTCATACTTTACCAAGTGAGTATATCTCATATGATGACTGCTTTGGTTAAGGAATATTCACATTGATGCATAATTTGATTTTAAATGTTAGTATAGCATTAAGAAACATGGACACATTTCGTAATCATTTTTATATCACTCAAGTCCTGGATGAGGATTTGGGTATAAGTGTGCAGGAGACAGAGAAAGTTCATTCTTCAAGGACCTTATGGCCCAGTTGGAGGAAAAAACATAAATCCATGGAAAGTAAAACTATTGACAAAAAGAGTCAATGTAAAAGGCAGGATAAGTAATAAACACATGATTTTTAATGGAGTTCTGAGGAGAGAGAAAGAGGACTTCACAGCAGAGGTAGGACTTGAACCTGACAACAGAGGATGGGTAAGACTGTATCAGTTGGAGGGGCCCTGTCCGACACAGCATGCAGCAAGGGAGAGTGATAACTGCGTAACAAGACTGCGCAACAGGACAGTGTAGGTTTGATCGGGGGGGCGAGTGAGTACTATCGTTTGTTTGCAGCCAAGAATCTCTATGGGTCCAGAAATGAAGAGCCATAGAGACGAAAGGAAAGGACGAGGTTGGATCATGGAGGGTCTTGAGCGCCAGACCAAATCTGAACTTTGTAAGGTTTGAGAGCACGGGAATATGATGACATAGTTGCTTTTAGGAAGAATGAGTACTATTTGGGAGAGGGAGGGAAGCGTGGAGGCAAGGGGTACAGCTATTAGTCTGCTGGTGTTAGCTGACACGCATCTGGATTAGTGAGCTAGGAATTGGGAGTGGGAGAATGGGACAGAAGCCGAACCAGAATGTGGGTGGAAGCGGAGGAGAGAAACATCAGTAATAAATTTCTGAGAGTGTCATGGGCTGGCTTGTCTTTTTCTTTCTTTTCTTTACCTTTCTTTCTTTCCTTTCAGTACCTTAGAAATTAAAATTTTTCATTGCATTGTAGCCATGAGTTGACATATTCACTAGATCTTAGGGCTAGAAGTATGATCAAGTAACTTTTGATCAGATTTTCTGCTTTTAGTGGACTGAAGTTTGTTTATCCTTATTTTGTGGACATGGTCATTAGAAACTAGGGAAACTGAGAAGGAGTCACATGTGCAGAAACACAAGAAATCATTCTCTAAGCTCTGAAAGTGTTGCCCTAACGCACTGCCTTTCCCCAGTGGAGGAGTTACTAACGTGGTGACCAAAGGTCTTAGGTTGAAATTTTTAATGTGTGAATATTAGTATCTACTAATTTATTATAAGAACTTGAAACATAGAATCACAGCATGCTCAGCTACATGTTTCCATTCCAATGCAATGTTTTTTCCTATCAAAAGGATTTGAGGACAATTTGCTTTTTCAAACATAAACATCAGCAATTTCATAAAAACTTAGCTTACTAATATCTATCTATCTACCTCCCTAAATAAAAAATGTCCTAATCATACAGACAACACTGTAGTGATGGCCAGAGGCAAGGGGCCGCAGGGACTGGGAGGAGGGAGACAAAGGGTTAGAAAATGGGGACATCTGCAATGTGTCAACAGTAAAAGTAAAGAAGAAAGCCCTAATCATTTCTGAATGAATTTCTTCTTAAACATATAAAACAAATAGCTCTTATTTAGTACCTTTTAGATAATAGTTAAGAAAGAAATGTGTGAAATAAGTTCTGAGTTTCTCCAAGGGTTCTTTGCGATGCTGTCATCTTATGACAACTTCAGTATCCTGCGTTACCAATGCTTATTTGGGTTGTTTTTTTAGTTTCATGAGACAGCAGTGAATGTTAAAAAGGCACACAAATCTCTGGGACTCTCCTTTAGTGACACCCCGCCCGCTCTCCTGCACACACACACAGTGGGAATAAGAGCCGCTTCCGAATTGACTAAGCATTGTAGTACTGCTTAAATGAAGACATTACTTACTTTCTCCATCCTGGTTGCCTTCTCCATTCCCTTTTTTTTTTTGCTTTTACCATTTATGTTATTTTCGCATGTTTGGAGCTCTAAATTGCACTTCCTTTGGGATTAAAATTAAAACTGGAGCCTCAGGAAAATGTGTTAAAAGGTAACTTATTAGATTGTCACAAGACCAAGAAGGAACTAAGAAGTTTGTTTTAAATTTTGAAACATCATTATCACAAATAATATAATTAAGGTTTACTAATGTGTAAATATTTATCTGACCTTCACTAAATATATATATGACAGAAAATAAAAGAAATATAGATGGAATTGTAGGAAAGGACCTCAGAAGAGGCCTGCCCACCCATAATTGGACAGGAATGCAAGCTAGGAATTTTGGAGGATGTGACAAATGTCACATGCTCCTTAGGCCAGGAGAACAGGGAGTCACAACAGTCCTGAGGCCCAGCACTGCTCACGTAAACTGTGCCCCCAAACATGACATCGCTGTTGGAGGAGAGAGCCGTGCCCTAAATACGCAAAGACTGAACAAGAACGCCACACCATTCACGGCAAACCTGGAACTGGATCCCTTTTTGGAAGCAAATGTTTTGATTGCTTCCCCCGTTTCACAAACTCGCATTGTGCGGCACACAAACACGCCCCTCGGCCTTGTCATGTCCTCACGGATAAGAAAGGGTATGAAAAGTCTGGAAACCCGACCCAGCTCAGCCAATAAAAAGGCTTTTGTCTGTGAACCTGACCACAAGTGATTCATTAATAGCTGATTGAAAGATTTTTGTTAGGAACGCCCCTTCCCCCCTTTTATAGAAATAAACAATTTAAAACAAAACTGAAGGCTAAGGTGGAATCAAAACAGCACTGTCTACTACTTGTAAAGGTGTTTATTTCCTTATGACAAAACATTTGTTAACTTTTCCAAAATCACCCTCTTGGTTAAACCTACTGTTTGTTTTGTCAAAAGTGCAGTAGGAAAACATCTTTACGAAATGTTTTACTGCATCCTAAATTAATAGTTCAGTTAGTGAAAAATATTAAAAATGCTTCATTTTGTGTTTGAGCAGATGAATGATTATACCCTATTTTAATTTCAGGCAGTGTTGTATTTTCATTTACTATATTAAAGTTCAAAAGAAATTAGTAATTCAACTGAATTTCCATCACTCATTCTTCAGTGGTAACTGAAGACAAGCACTGACATTTTTAAAGCGGTGCTTACTGTGTGTGCCTCGTGTTTCATTTCCATGGTGTTTTTCCCAAAGAACCACTCGTGATGTTTGACCTTTTGACAACTCACTTCAATTCAAATAAGAAAAAGTAGTGGCATTAAACTGTATTCAACATTTATTAATATAGCTTTAAAACTCAAGAAAAATTCCAGGCTCCAAAATCCTGACAATGAAAATTTATCATAATCAGGCTTTGTCTCTGCCCTTTGTAAGAATTGCAAGAAACCAGACACGTTCTATGCTAAGTAATATAAAATATAGCAAGTAGCACCCATTTGTGAAGTTAAAATCTTTTCACCATATTTACTTTTTGTTTGTTTTTTTTTAAAAAGGTACCTATCTTCTGCCTCCCCAACTTGAAGTGTAAAAGGGTCAACAGACAAAAGTATGTATCACCATTAAGGGCTTGGAATCTCATTTACAGGGAAATAAAATATACCTTAAGTTTGGCGATGGTGGTGGTATGATACAGTCAGCCCTTTCTATCTTCAGGTTCTAAATTCTTGGGTTCAACCAACTGCAGACTGAAACCATTCAGGAATAAAAAATGTTATGCTGTTGCTGGGTGTTCTATACAGTCAGGCCTACCAGAGTTTGCGTCTGTACTGTGCAGATTGTTTTTTTTTTTGGTCATGATTCCCTAAACAATATATTATATCAACTATTGACATAGTATTTACATTGTAGTAGCTATTTTAAGTAATCTAGAAATTCAAAGTATACAGGAGAATGTGCATGAGTTATATGCAAATACTACACCAGTTTATATAAGGGACTTCATCATTTGCATATTTTGGTATTTGTGGTCCTGGATCCAATCTCCATATAAATACTGGAAAGACCATTGTATTTATAACTGGTGTAAAGTCAGTCCTGTATAATCCCCACAAACCTTTCAATATTAATCTTTAACTCTCTTTATAATTGCTTATATTCCTTTAAGATTCTAGTTCACTTGGTAAAAAAAAAAAAAAGATCTAAGCCCTGAACCTTTTTGAAGCAGCACAGGATCCAGATGAAGGGCTTGATTCACACACTCTCTTTCCACTTCTGCCCTCTAGCAAGTGAAGCATTTCCTGGAAACCCGCCCAAGATTGTGGGGCTATTTTTAGTAGCTCACCTCTAGGTAAATGCAGCTATTAGATATCCAGATATCCCTGCTCCTTTCAGGTGCAGTAAAATAGAACATAAAAGGGTGTAATTGAATGATTACAGCTAAGGACTGTAACCAGGAGCCATAGGGGCTCTCCCTCCTTCTCCTGAGAGCTCTGGGCCACGCCCAGAAGGGTCTTTTCCTTCCAGCTCCCCATGGGAGTGGGTGGAGTGGGGTGGGGTGGGTGGGGGGAGTGTTGACCTGTCTACAGGGGAGGGAGAATATATGTCCTGCAGATAGGGTAGAACCTCAAAAAAGAGGACTGCTGGGTTATTTTCTGTTCACACACATTGAATAGAAAAAAGGGAAAGGGAATACACACACGTGGACAGCTGTGGGGTCTCAGGTCCTGTGAGTTCACGAAGCTGTCACCACAGCCCCCTGAGGCAGGCAGGTATCATTCCCATTTTACCAGTGAGCAGAGCTCACCAATCAGCCAAGTTCACAGACTGCCCAAGGACACAAGCTTATGAGCAGCAAAGCTCAACGTAAATACAGTTGTTCTCTCTGCACCCTTCCCTCAACTCTGCTCTTCGAGGGGTAACTGAAAAGCAGTCTTCATAACTCTAATGGTTGAGTAATTTATTGTCCAGACCAGAACATGTCGAAGAGAGAAAAGGAGGTGCTGTTCATAAAAACCCTGGCTCAGCGAGGGTCCCTGTAAGGCGCAGGGAAACCAGGATGTTTACAGTCAGCCTGTCCCCAACCCTCCCTTACTCACACCAGCAGAACCGGGAGTGCAGCTGAGTTCTCTTCTGAAAGCACCCTGCCCACAGCTCAGGGTGGGGATGACTTACCCCAGCATCTTGCCTTTGGTCCCTCAGGCATAGGAAATAGAGTTAAAAAAATATTCTTTTCAAGATTAGATTTTAAGTATAAAAGAGGACTAATTATGCAGAAGGTGTTTTCCTTAGAGGCAGTAGAAAGATATATCACTGGACTGCCAGGCCCTCACATTATGGATATTTCCAGACTACATAAAAGTATCTAACATTTATTGACTTTTTACTAGGTGCCAGGAACTGTGCAAAGCGCCTTACATGCACTATCTCATTTAATTTTCTCACAACCTTTGTGAGGCATGTGCATTTCTCTCCATCGTAGAGATGAGAAACTTAGGCACAGAGAAGTCTGCCCAACCACACCCAAAGAGTTCAGGCCGAGGCCTTCTGCCTCCAGAGCGTGCACTTTTCACTGTGACAGGGTGCCATGAGTGCTGTATTGATCTTGGAAATAGTAGAGCCATGAAGCAGTGACAAGGTTTCCGACCTCACCAAGCTTCTAGATAACTGAGGAGAGGCTCCTTTATATCAGCAAATCTTAACTGTTTGCTCAAAGCCATCATGTGTGTATTTTTGCAAATCCTGTCAAATGAATGACGCAGACCACTCCAGCATATCACACAATGTTTCATGAGTAAGAGACAAGATGGAATATATTGATATTCATCTTAAGTCTGCACTTTATGCTCCCTAGCAGCAAGGAAAGCTTCACGAAGATTGTCTTGCAGCCCTTTCAAGACTCCACACCCGGCATAGGACCTGCCGTGACAGACACAAATGGCCCTACTCTTCATGAGTACTGGAGTTATTAAGGAACCACAGAGCATTCAGAGCAAGGGGAGCCACTGAGGTTGCAACACAGACCTGGAAGGCTTTATGGGAAATGTGGAATTTGAACTGGGCCTGGAAGGGAGGGAAAGAAGTTTTCGGAAATGTAAAGGAGGTAGACGAAAGGTATTCCAGGTGAGAGAAACAATGGAAATAAACGAACTTGGGTAGGAATTTTGGGGGGGGAAAGCAAGGTGGCCAGGCTGTCTGGATTGAAACACATTAGGGGAGGACTGGATTAGGGAGGCAAGATTCTGTCAGTCGATGTTTCATAAAAGAAGTGAAGTGCCCTGACCTGGTGCTGCAGGACAAGCACCCTGCTCTTGGTGCCACTTGGAGGCCAGGTGGTCCCGGGGTCATGAACCCCACCAGGAACCTTGTCTTGTGCTTGAACAGGAAGACACTGTGGTCATTTGACAAAGAACCGTATAACAGCTGCTGGTCAGTTTTTATCTGATTTGAGAGGAAACTGGAAGTCCTTAGCAGGTTCTGAGAAGGAAAGAATATAATAAAGTTAAACCTGAAGGTAATCAAGTAAAACAATAGTAGAAATTAATTTCTCATAAATATAAAAGCCTCTTCATCTAGGAGCAAGGGATCGGCGGGACTTCTGGGGAAGAGTGCTCAAAACTCTTCATGGAGAGCTGACTGGTGCTGCTTCGGTCTCCTGTCCCCACTGTGAGCTCGTTCAGATGGCAGGCACTGGAGCAGAGGGCAATGACAGAAAATGAATTTTCAGTGGCTATTTATCTCATTAGGTAATGTTTCCCCTGCCTTTCCTCATACTCTAAACATTTTAATTAGTTTACTTTAGAAGGGAATGTTTCAAATTCAGACTGAAAAAATCTAAGCTTACAAAACTCCACAAGTTTAGGAAGGGCAAAGGCTATAGATTCTTTGAATCCCTCCAGCACAGCATCCAGCATAAGAATGGTTTTCCAAGTGTGAGGTGGTCTCCCATCTACGGTGCAGGGACAGCTGGGTGGACACCCAGTAACTAGCCACTGCTAGCGGTTCCCTAAGGTAGCAATTAAGGTGTGTGTGTGTGTAGGGGGACAGGTATCAGACTGATTGGTACTCATAGGCCTTCAGAGCTTTGTGAGATGGGATAGCTATGTTGTGATGACTTCCTTGGATTAAACCATGTTAGAAACAAAGCTTTGTTGAATGTTTTGCACCTAGTTTTTTTTTTTTTTTTTATACCAGTTTGTATGTTGTTCTAATGAATGTTTCACCTATATGGCAGGCACCCTGCCATCTAAACCCTGAGATATGACTGTGGGTCTGCAAGCAAATAAAGCAATCTGAAAAAGAATTCTCACAAAACCTGTGCATATTTTTGTTTAGTACAGAGCCTTTTTTCAGGTTCCTAGGCCTGGCACTGTGTATAAAGTAAGGCAGCAGTTAAAAGAAGCCTATACTTTAAAAGGATACCTTTAGAGATGACAGCATAGGAAGGAATCAAGAAGAACGTACCAGGTAGTACTACGGAAAAATGGATGTCTACTTCTTAGTCACCATGGTGGGCATCAGCACTGTTGGAGTCCATATCAGTTAAGGTGAGTAGCTCACGCCACAGCACCAAAACACCCTGGTACCTTCCTGACTTGGAACAAGAAAGGTTTCCTGGTTGGTCACACTGCATGCCAGTTGTGGATTGGCTGGGGGTCTGCTCTGCAGCATCAGAGTCCTAGCTCCAGATGAGCAGTTCCCACCTGAAAACTCTGGTGACTATAGCAGAGGGGAAAGGGGGTTGGTGAAAAGCAAAATGACTCAAAGCTTCTGCACAGAAGTGATCACATTGCTTCTGCTTATTATCAGCTTTTGTAAATCACATCCAAGTCTCATTTCAAAGGAGCAGGGAAGAATAACCCTCTCCCAGTGAGGGAAGGCAGGCATTATTAATTGCTAATACAAATTTCTTCTTCTCCTCCTTCTCCTCTTTCTCTTCCCTCTCTCCTCCTCCTCTTCCTCTTTCTCTTCTTCTCCTCCAACTTCTCCTCCTCCCCCCTCCCCTCTCCTTTTTCTTCTTGTGGTGTAGTACCTCTCCTAGGTCAGAAGGGAGAAGTGGAGGGTCGAACTGAGAACCTGGAGGGAGGATGTGCATGCACAGGGACACCAGAACTATCACCTATGGTAGAAAGATACAACTGATCTATGAAAACAGAAGAGAGAAATGGTGGAGAATACACAGCTTGAACTCATTCTCCTCCCATCGCCTTACCTAGAGCCAAGAGTATAAAGGAACCTGTGGCTGCAGTCCTCAGAGGTCAGCAGCCCGGGGCAGGAGCAGGGCGGAGAAAGGTAGAGAGGAGATCTAGAAGGGCAAACAAGAGCTATGCAGTATAGTTGCCAAGGACACATTTCTTGGCTGTGGTCAGGGTCATAGGCTCTGTTGTGACTTGAAGATGAAGTGTTTCTTCCTCATTTTTGCCTCATAGAATGTCTTGGAACGCTTGGCTATAACTCGTATCCTATTCAGCTTAATGTCTGCCTGTTTTTTCTGCTATTTTAGAACTTCCTGAGAGCAAGGGCTATGTCTTACTCATCTTTGTACTTATAGTAGCAATGTGCTTGGCTCATAGCAGTTGATTAGCAAATGCATGGGGAACTAGAAACAGAGAAAGTCAATGGTAAACTATTGATGAAGTTCTATGAATCAATTTGGTAATGGGAACATAAATAAGTGCACAATATTCTGATTGCTCTCTAAGATGTCTATTACATATGGGCTGATAGAGTTATAAGATTCACTTGTTCACTGCTATAGGTCTTTTACTATGACAATTTATGTTCCATTTTCATTTTCTACTTAAAAGTCCTCAGCTTCAGCTTATACTACACACTTCACACAAAAAGCACTTTAATCTGTCAACACAGAAGAAAAAGCAGAAATGCAGGGTAAAGGAGAGCGCTCAAAGCTCCTAGTAGTGACATTGCAGTCAGCCATTTATCGAGGTCGGTGGCCTTGGGAGGAGAGGACTGGATGCTCTGCCTTCCTGCCATTGTCACGTGCAGTTCCAGCTGCCAACTGAGAGTGCGGTGTGTTTAGTCTATGGAAAAACTGTTTTTTTTTTTTTCTATTTTACATTTTGATATTTTCAACCCATAGGTGAGGATTAATTAGCTAGCTTGATTTATGATAATTGTTTTGATTCCAATGGAATCACATACTTAAGAGTCTCAGGGACTGACAGTCCAGAGGAAAATTTAAATGTCCTAATTTTGTTAATTGTTTTAGCATGTGTTTCTCCCACATGTCTGAAAGCAACTGTAATTGAGGGTTGTGGTTTCTGGGCCTTGGCCAAAAATACAATGTGACTAACAACTGAGAAAAATATCATGGGATACCATGTGGTAGAAGATCTTTTATCTTTTCTCCCTTTGCCAAAGTGAATGTTTTCCAGTATTTAACTATGTTACTGGAGTATGAAAAGAAGGATATAAACTAAATCCTTGAATTGGTATTTTTTATCAGATAAGAAATAACATGTAAAATGCACTTTAAAATTCTGTGGCTATTCCATTCCGTCTTGAAGTTTTCTATTTCAAAAATTGGATTTGCAAAAAAGAAAACAGCTCTTTTAATTCTTTAAACATTTCAGTGATGATAAGGGTCTTTCTCAAGTAAACAAATATCAGGAAATTCTAATACTGGTATGAAACCATAATCTCCCCTCACCTTGTTGCTGCAAAGCATAATAACTCTATTGAGAACTCCTGAACCAGTGGGTGATCTGACCCCAAGCTTCCATATACGATTTCTTATTTTTATGACGGGAATTTCACGATTTCAAGGCAAGGCTGAAAAACAGTCTATTTCCCCCCTTAAGCAAGTGATCAGGTTGCTGCAGGAACAAAACAAAAGGCTGAGCTCACAGAGCTTGGCCAGGAGCTCTCTTGCAAGCTTCCTGGTTTGGGATGGACTGCAAATGCTATTAGTGTATTTCCTGGTATTTCAGTGTTATGTGAATTGCACAGTAACTAGATCTTTGAACAGCCAGCATCTGGTAGCCAGAACCCCACAAAGACTTTCCCATGTTGTGCAGAACCTTCTGCTTTTTAAGGCTCTTCTCTCATTGTTTTAGACGATTCCTTCTGTTTCTCTTCCATATGTCTGGGATTCACAAATACTTTTGTCACATTTAAAACCAACTGTACACAGGTGACTAAACTGATTGTTGGTGGGTCCAGCAGATCATAGGAAGCTGCTGATACTATATATGCTCCCCATTCCCCCCACATACCCACCGCACCTCCCCATCCCTGCCTAATTGCTCTCAGCAGCTGTGAACTGCAGGAGTGAATAGAAAGTCTACCCTGCCAGTGGCCGGGGGAAAGGTTCCAAAAGTCATTGGGAATAATGTCATACATGAAAATCAAATGTCAGCAGAGGAAGAAACGAAAGCTGGAATAGGGATTCCAGCATCTTCAGGGAACTGGGCATGGGCTGTGAATCCTGAAATGTACACATCTGCTTATAGGATCCCACGTAAATGTTTTGTCTAAAATTTACATCATTTACTCAAAGAGTTTGGGCAGCAAAATTTTTTCAAGGATGACTATGGTCAAGAAAGTAGGATTAGTTAACTAACTTAAATTTTAAAAATCAGGAGAGGAGAAGGAATGGACAGTAAGAAATAATGAGAGAAGGGTAAAAGAAGAAGAACGGCACTGTGCCACTTCTGTCACTTGAATTTGGCTTTGTGAAGTGCCACGTGAGGACGCCATTTGGTCAGCTAACACGTAGCCGTTTTAGGTATGAGAAGATGACGTCACACAGAGGTTAAGCAACACGTGCAGGCCTGGGCACTCGGTATCAGCAGTCACTTTGGGAGGCCTCTCTTAGTTACTATTCTAAACCAACATGCTCTCTTTCTCTTGCTTAATATGTTTTATAAAATATATATTTTTATAATATGGAGGATAGTGTCACATACCAAAATATTATTTCTGGATGTTGTGATTATGGGTAGTTTAAAATTTTATTCCTACCTGCATCTTATATGTATTATAATAAGCATGCCTTAATTATATAATATAAAAAAATTACTAAAACTATTTTCTCATTTGTAAGAAATCATCAATCAGATTGTTAAATCCGTCGGGAACAGACTTGTTCATTTATAGTGACCAAGGGACATCAAATAAAAGCTGGTAGCAAGAAACTTGGATAAGTTGATATTAATTTATGATGACCACTGTCACTATAGTGAAATGTGACTTTTTCATAGTAACTAGACAGAAAGCTTGATGAAATCAGTGGATAAAACACACTCCTAACAAAGAGTAGTTTTAATGTAAAATAACAATATTTGTTCAACTAAATACGTTTTATTCTTCTAACATATATTGTTCCCTGAACCACGTTAGCACGTTTCCTAGCTGGGCCTGCATTAGGCGCAGTGAAAGAGAGACCCGGGCCATTTACAGGGTAACTTCTGCTTTGAAAACTTGCCAGGTTAAACTCATCTTGGTGGAGACCTTCAGTGACTGAGTCAGCCGTTTACTTATTTGCTAGAACAGACAAGAGACAGTTGCTTGATTAAAAAATAAAACGAAACTTAATTTTCATAAATTTTCTTTTTAGTTGCACTTTGTACAGAAACTGAACAGTTCTCCTCTGAGGCAGGGTCTTGGTTAGGCTTCTTTATTCCCACAAAAGATTCTGAAACTGAATAATATAATTGGTCCTCCCTCCAAATCCTAAAGTGTAGGATGCTCCCTCAGCCAATACTCAGGATGTGGACTTCAAACTCTCCTTCCAGACTCCACACTCTCCATAGAGAATTCAGTCTTGGATTACCTACAGTGACTTTCCCAAAGCCCTGCTGAGGGAATGATTATTTGTAGGGTTTTTAGAAGATGATTCCCTGGGTGCTCAAAGTTCCACCCATGTATCAGTCTGGATCACTGAAAAGTGATACACACAGACAAGTACTTTGATTTATTCAGAATTGTTGTTCCCCAAGCTCTAAAGGCATATATGAATTTTTCCCATCAAATTGAAAAGATAAAGATACCTGCCACGTGACTTTTTTATAAGTGTCATCTGTTACTTAGGCCCGAGTACCCAAAGCAAAACCTTAACTGAAAAATTTTTCAGAATTAACAGTAGGAAAATTTTTTCTTGGAAAGAAAACTTCTTTCTTTATCTCTAATAATAAGAATATTTGTGCAGGGTGAAGATGACATTGGGTATCTCTAAGAAAAGACAAGATGGCTTTCCAGTAAAATTCTCAGGTCTCAGTGTTCCAAAGTTGATCCAATTCAGTGAGGCCAGTCTCTCTGATCAGCCCTGTAAGTGTCTGATTCCCAGTGGGAAAGGCCAGTGTTCTCCCGCTGAGGTCTGCTGTTCCTGCCGTCATCAGCTTTCCTCGGGAAACACGCAAGGCAGAGCCAAGAGAAATGGACAATTTTAAGAGAAATTTTTTTTAGAGCTTAGGATTTGATGCATTATCCTGATCAAAAAACACTATTTCTTTATTTATCTATTTATCTACCTACCTACCTCTTATTCTCCTTCACCTGTTTCACTTGTTCTCCCCATCCTTCAGCCCTCTGGGGGCCATCATTTTGTTCTGTTTGTATGAGTCTGTTTTTATTTTGTTTTGCTTTGTTTGTTTATTTATTTCTTTGAATTTCACATATAAGTGAAATTGTATGGTATATGTCTTTCTCCGATATTTCATTTAGAATAATACCCTCTATGTCTATCAATGCTGTCACATGGCAAGATTTTATTCTTTTTTTATTGCTGAATAGTATTGTATTTTTTACCATCGATGTTTTGATAGAAACCTAGGTGGCTTCCATATCTTGGCTACTGTATGTAATTGCTGCAATGAAACATAGGGACACATATCTTTTTAAATTAGTGTTTTTTTTCCCTTTGGATAAAACCTATAAGTGGAATTTCTGGGTCACATGGTAGTTCTTCTTTTAATTTTCATCATAACATGATGAACCAAATTTACAATGCTAGCAATAATGCATAAGATTTCTCTTTTCTTCACATTCTCACCAGCACTTGTTATTTGTTGACCTTAGGACAATAGTTATTCTAATAGGTGTGAGGTAATATCTCATTATGGTTTTGATTTGCATTTCTCTGACAATTAGTGAAGCTGAGCATCTTTTCATATGTCTGCTATCTGTATGTTTTTGGAGAAATGTCTATTCATGCCTTCTGCCCACTTTTTAATTGGATTGTTTGGTTGTTTGATGTTGAATTATTGAAGTTCCTCATACATTTTAGATATTAACCCCTTATCAGATATGTCATTTGGTGTGAATATCTTCTCCTATTGAGTAGGTTATCTTTTTGTTTTGTTGTTGGTTAACACTTACTTCTTTTTAATTCAAGACCATTTTTTTCTCTTTCTCTCCAGGCTGATGATGGATAGAACTAGCTTTCCCTTAACTTGGAGTGGGGGGAACATCTCCTTTCTAGTCACGCGATGGTTCTCCAGGGTGAATACAATATAAGTTTTTAGAATTCCTCTTAATATACCAAGTAGCATCGTAAATTTGGTTCATCATGTTAAATTTTAGTTCACCTTAATTGGAGTTTTGGACATCCAAAGCCTTGTGTGTATGTATGTGTTTATTAAAAAACCCATGTACACACACATGCACTTCATAGTCATATATAAGTAGATATACATATGCAAGTAAATAGTATATATGTTTACATACTTATGGTAATATACATGTAAGTATATAGTAATATTACTAAATCTCTCACAGCTGACAAGTCACACTGATTGTTATGGGTTTTACTAACTTAACACTCAGAGGACAGACTACTTTCAAAGTCAGGTACTGGGAAGTGCACATCAATATTTTTTTAATTACTACCAAAAAGATTAAGTAACTCATTCCATCTCCTGTCATTCCCACTGCCAGGAAAAAGCACAGCAAAACCTAACCTACAAAGTTAGGCTAGACCGTGGAATTACATCGGCCCTTCAAGCCTCCATATTTGTGATATTTGCCCCAGTTTGACCTTAAATATCTATTCTTAGTTATACAGGATGGGAAAAAAATAGGTTTATAGTTGTGAGTACACAAAACACGGACTTTATTCTTATATTACTATTTATTCATCATTGTATTATTTTCCATATAAACAACCATAAACCCACTTTTGCCCCACTCTGTATTTCTAGAACTGCAGTCTCACTTGATCTTTTTTATTATTCTTATTTTTGTAAGCCCTTTCAAATGCTTTGTGAGCAAAGATGAGGCAAAGAACCTAACAGACAAACAAGCAAACGAATCAGCCATTTTGTGCCCTTGTCTTTAGTATATGGGTGTTTTCTATGTTCTGTTGAGTGACAACAGAAATCCCCACTAACACAAATTTTCCATTGGTAAAATGAGAAGTGCACAATTTTTATAGTTTACATTGGAAGAAAATTATTAGAAGTCAATTTTACTCTCTCGAATAGTCTGATAACTCAATATTTTGTTTAATTGAGAGTTGTGTCTTAATTTTAGGCATAAATTATATATATGTACATATACACATATAGAGGATATATGTTTGTATGTGTATAGACATAATAAAAGTATAAGATTTACTTATACAGACTTTTGCAGTTGTAATCAAGTATCATTGGTGAGAACTGGGAGGGAACTTATCCTCTGAAATTTTACATTCTGGTTTCAATTCTAGATAATCAGAGATTTAAAATATTATGAACAGATACATAGGATATGCTATGTTCTGTACAAAGTGAGCAAATAAAACAGTAACTGTATCTATATAGGTATAAATTCTTATACTTCCTATTTTGTTGACAATTAGACATGAAAGAGGATGGCTTTCTTATGACCCATGCATATAAATGTCAAGTTCTTGCTGCTTACATTTCCTTAGAGTCTCAATTTTATGCAGTTTCTTGAAGAAGGCATTAGGATAGATAATTTAGCACATCCTGTCTCAATGATAATCTGGGAAACATGGAAGAGGCTCATGACATGATTCTGTTTACGAAAACACCACCACGCATTTGGAACTCCCTTTCCCTCTGTCACAGGGAACTGAGTGGGGAATCTCATTCTAACCATGAAAACCAAAGGCTGTTTTTTGGGGAATGTAAATATATGTACATATTACTTCTTGCAAAGTGTCCCCCTCCCAAGACTGTCATCAAGACACAAAAATGCAGAATGGGTATACTGGATGAGAAAGTTTGTGTTATTAATTATGTATTTCAGTAGTTTAATTTTAGAAATAGTTTTAAGGGTGCTCTAAATAAATTACAACTAAAATAAATTATTGGGTTGGCCACAAAGTTCATTTGTTTTTTTTTTTTTTTTCTGTAAGATGGCTCTAGTAGTGCTTAGTTGTCTTTAACTTCATTTGAACCAATTTTGTTAGATTTTATTATGAGAGTTGTCTTATCAGCATGCATAAAAAAAAACTTACCTTGTTATTTTAATTTGTTCATTAGATTCCACATATGAGTGAAACAAGGAAAATGGGGACAGACTCATAGACGGAGAGCAGGGTGACAGCTGTGGGGGGCGTGAGGGGTTGGAGGGATGGAGCAAAAAGGAAAAAGGACTCAGGGACACAGACAACAGTGTGGTGATTACTGGTGGGAGGGGGTATAAGGGGACCAAGTAGTAATGGAAAAAATACAAGAAATATTAAATTAGAAAACAAAATAAAAATTAAAAAGAACTTATCTAAACTAGTGAATTTTTGTGTAGCTATTTTAATATTGAAGATGGAAGAAAATACACAACATTTTTGGCATATAATGCTTTACTATTTCAAGAAAGGTAAGAATGCAACTGAAACACAAAAAAAGATTTGTGTAGTGTATGGAGAAGGTGCTGTGACTGATTGAATGTGTCAAAGTGGTTTGCGAAGTTTTATGCTGGAGATTTCTCACTGGGCGATGCTCCAAAGTCTGGTAGACCAGTCTGGTAGACTATTTCATCTGATAGAGATCATATTGAGACATTGAGAACAACTAACGTTCTACCACATGGAAGATAGCTGACATACTCAAAATATCCAAATCAATAAAGTTATTGGTGAAAGTAAAAAATGTCTCTTATTTTATGGAGAAAACTAGATGGACTTTTTGGCCAACACAATACATTGAGGATGCAAAACTTTGAGAACAAATACAGTTGTGATGAGCTATATGAAAAGGAATGAAGGAATGAATCTCATTAAAACATGATGTTAGAAAGTCTCATCTTGATCTTCTATTCTAAAGCCATTTAGACCATGGAGGACCAAAGAACATTGACCCAGCATCCAGGGATGATACATTCACTTTCCTGAAAAACTCATTTCTTATTTCAGAACTTGGATTGATGGAACAATACTATCAGTGAAGAACATTACTTCTATTTCTTTTCCCAAAGCTAGAAGTAGTGATTTTAGCCATTTAGAGGATTTTTCAGGGTTGATGACTATCCTTACAAGTTTGGGGCTCATTCATATCCTGTATATTTTCCCCACAGGCAAAGTACATAGTTTTACATTTGATCAACAAGGGAAGCCTATTGGAGGTAAGGAATGTCAGATGGTGAGGATGTTGGTAGGAGAGGATTATGTGTGGACAGCGTGGCTGAAGTTTCCATCTCTAATATCAAATAGATATACTCAGATTCCAGCTCTGCCACTTAAGAAATCTGTGATTTTGACTTTTTTAAATGGTATTTTCCCCCTAACTATATACCTTTCAAATAGCAGAAGAAACAATGTCTTTCTCCCGAGTCACTGACTAGCTCTCCTAGACTAATTCAGAATGATGAATATGCCCAATATTTACTCCATCTGCTTCAGAAAAACTTCCTTGGTATGTAGCCCCTTTACTGAAGCTATTGAGGAAAATATTGATAATCAAAGGAACTCAGGAAATCATCACCATACTCTCATGATCCTTGCATTAAGGAGCCTATTAGCATTTCTAAGGATCTGTCTTTCCAGACTTCACACAAGCCACTCTGGCATTGGAAAAAATAGAAAACAAGTGGATAACCGAGAGGATGTGGACAAGTACAATTATAAACAATCCTTAAATCCTTCTTAACTTAAGACAGAGCCACTTACATATTACTTTCCATACCCATAATGACATACCTAATAATTAGTATTAATTTAAAAAGTAAGAGGAATCTTTCTGGGCAAATGCCTGAAGAAAGATCAGTGGATTTTTCCTGAACCAAGAGTTTGTAGTCATCACCACTTAGGAAAAGCAAGAGTTCAATGAAGACTCAAACTAAACCCCACTACACTTGACCCAGGGATTGGGCTGTGACAAAAAGTACAATGTTTTCTTTTAAAAGAGTGGAATGATAAAAATATATCTTTCCTCTTAATTGATAAAATTAAACATTTAATATGTTCAAAGTATTGCATTAATACTTTGAGTATTAGTATCTGAGTGTTAGCATCAGAGTAATACACACTTGCATAAAACCCAACCCCTTTTTAGCTCCAACATTCTTCAATTCCAGGTAAAATGGGTTCAACACTAGTTATTGGTTAGAAGTTCAAAGGAGAGGAGGAGCTCTGAGATTACTCCTATGAGTGTGAGGACCCTTGACTAAGTAAGTGGCATTTGAAACAGGCCCTTAAAGATGATAAAAATTGAAGAGAGAAGTGAAAGACAAAGTTGATCAGCCAAACCTTTTTATTTTTTTTATTGTCAACTATCTCAAGGGAGGGCATAGCGTAAACAATGGCAGGAGGGCAAGGACAGTTGGGGAATGATTAAGAAATGATGCGGTTAGTTTTCTTAAACATGAGAGTTGTAAGATGAGACTGAAAGAGAAAGTTGAAAGGGTAGATTGTTTCGAGGGTATAGGGAGCCTTGAGTGTTAGGCCGATGAGTTTGGTTTTTAATTTAATAGGGAACCATCTTTAATAGACACTATTTGGGGGAGGTATATGGCAGCGTTTCTCAACCCTTTCTTCATTATTGCCCCTCTAAGGAGCCTTTTGAAACATCTCTGCCCGATTATTCCACAGGTCTCCCTCACAATCATGTTGAGAGGTGATCTACTGCATCTTGTTTCCATCACTGGACAGATTATTCTCTTTTCTTATCTTCTTTAATTTCCTTTTGTGTGTTTGAGCCTTGAGTAGCTGTTGAGATAAAGCAATTGAACATCATTAGGTACTTGGTGAGTATTTGTCATAGTAGTAAAATTGCAGAAAGGTGGCTTTCCTAAGTTTTGAACCGAATGAAGAGCTGTATGATGTTGGAGTCAGATTATTTTTAAAGAAGTCACCATTATCACACACACACAAATAATCATAACAAACAGCAGGCTGCAATGATATAAATCATTTTTACTGAAGAGAATAAATATTTATTGCCAACTGTGAAAGGGCAGATTTGATGACTGATGGAAAAATCACACTGCTTTGTCAGTTCACATAAATAATAATTCATCAAAGAAACGTGTGGATGAGTGCAGTCTGGTTTGAATTTAAACCACAATGCATTCTTGGGAAACAGCTGAAGTACCTGAGCTTCATTAAAAAATCTCCAGCCCATTATCTAAGGCTATAAATAATTATTTCCAGGTCATGTAATGAATCTTATCAAAAACAGCAAGAATGTTCATACTCAGTGATAAATAGAGGCAGCTTGTATCTACCTTGAGAAAAGCACATCTGAGTACCCATAAATGACTGATGAGTACTTAAGAAATATGATCTGTGTTCACTTTTTCAATAGATGCTCAACAAAGTGGCTTGTGACCAGATGAGTGTTTACCAGACATTAAGAAAAATAACAAGGTTTGGCTGATCAACTTTCTCTGATAATCATTGTTCAGTGAGAAAGGATAGAACGTGATATATTCTCTGGTAAGAATTCCACCCTTGGGCCACCCCAACCCAAAGACCCACTCTGCAGCTGATGAACTGACGGGATTTGACAAGACGGTGTGTGAATCTGGCGGCCAGGTGTCTCGGTGTGGGTGAGACAGGAGCTAACAGATTTGACATGTAGGAATATTACTCCCAGATGCTCCCCAAAGGGAAAGAACAACTTTCTTTCAGTGACTTGTCCTTTCAAGATGAGTCCTTTGGCATATGCACTGCAATTAGTTAGCTTTGTGAGAGGAAGCAATGCATCATGGGTGCATTTCTGCCAGAAAAAAATAAGCATTTCTAATGGGTTCTGCCCTATTTCTTAGTAAAAACCAGTGGTCTGTGTCTGGAGGTCATCCAAGGCAAATCAAAGAAAGAAATCTTCAGATGTTGAAGAGATAAGGAAGAAAGAACACACTAAGATATATGGTGTTGATTTTAAACTGAAGAGAAACCTAACCAGGCCAAGCCATCTCACAGATAGTTATGGCCCCTGCTGCAAAAGTCGTTATGGGAAAATCACAACCAAAAGTTGATGTCCATTATGCTGGTGCTCCTATGTTCATGTCTCGTAGCCTGTCAGGTCTCAAATCCTATTATGTTCATTGGAAATGAATACCTGTATGACAACTTCTTTACATTTGTATTTAAGAATCTTTGGTACTCAATATGAGTTGCATGAAGAACACTTTCTCAATTTGTCAGTTCAACAAATTTCTCTGCATTCTTCACATCTTCCAAACTCTAGAATGTAATGTTCGCCTTCATAATTGATTTCCTGCTTCTAGATTACACATCCTGAAAATGAAACACACAATACACAGAACTTTAATGACAATATCTGAAATCATGTTGGTAATGGGACAGTTTAGGGAAGCACAGTTATCGGACAGACACTGTTTATACTACCCAGGTTTTTGGAAATGAGCCCAAGATGTGACTCTATGATACTAACAGTGTGTGCCCCGTACCCAGTGTCTAATATGTAAGTTCTATTTGTCTCTTCTTATAAGTGTATTTTATCCTTTCATTTTATTTAATAAAATTATCATCACTTAGGTACCCAAAATTAAACAGATTATATATTTCTATTTCCCATTATTGTTTTTCAGCATTGTATCATCTCTTAACTACTCTGAAGCAGAGAAAAGAAAGTGAAAAATATATTCTATTTTCCTTCATCTGTGAGGTAGTTGTTTTTTTTTTTTTTTTTTTTTTTTTTTTTTTTTTTCACCTGCAAATTCTGGGCTATTTAGAGTTCTCTTTTATTCCTTTTGGTAGCTAAGCTTTTACAAATTAATTTTGATACTAATTCATACAAGCAAGTAACTTTTATTATTACAGTGTAAAGGATACAGTTATGGAAGAATATAAACAATACAGTGGTGGTATCCCATGTTGCGTGAGGCTGAGGGTGAGGATCAAATAGACTTCTCAGAGAAGTTGTCGTTGAGCTACGTTTTCAAGGATAAAAAGAAGGATGGTCCCCATAGATTAGGGAGGAAAGGGCACTGCTCACAGAGGGAAAACTGTCTGACATGTCAAGAAATATATGAAATAAAATAAGGCACCTTGAGGAATGTCAAGTATTTCAGGCCTGTTCTAACCGTGTGTGTGTGTGTGTGTGTGTGTGTGATGGTACTGTGAGTGGGAGAGGGGGCAGCATTGAGAACAGTGCAAAATGAGGCTGGAGGAGTAGGTAGCTCCAAATACAAGAGACTTCATATGTCATGCTACAAGTTAAGATTTTATTTCATGGGCAACTACAAACTCAAAAAACTCAAAGGGTAAGGATATAAAGACTTTACAGGAAAAGCTAGTTAATCATTAATTTTATGCACCAAGTACAATATATTTAAGGCTTCATTCTGTAGAATGTGTTACTGTAAGATTCAAATAAATTCAAATCCTTAACCTCTGCATGGTATTAAAAGAGGGGAGATTATCACATGTAAAATATTTAGCTACAAGCAATAACAAGATGCACTAAATTGATAGTAAGGACCAAAATGTGCATTGAGGGCAGGCGAGACTAGGGTAATAAGAGACGGTAGAATGCCGGTAGGGCCCTGAAGCACTAGAGGGACTGTATTTTAGGAAACGAGCAGAATGAGCAACATTTTAGGAAAGGGGAACCCGGACTGTGGAATGTTTTGGCAGCAGGAGGAAACCCAGGCTGAAGGGGAGTGATGAGAGGGAAGGTGGGGGAGGTGGCGCAGAGCTTCTGGCATTACAAACATGTGCTTCGTGCCTCTACTTACTCCTTCGTGACCAGGCCACCTGGCCTGTTCCTGCTGAGCTCGGAGGCAGTCCAGATTCCTGCTCTGTCCTGGGCTCAGTGCGGCATTTCCAAATCAGAGTTTGTTTTTTAAAAACCATTGATAGTTTTTGACTGATGGATTATTGATTATAAAGATTTTTCTGATTATGTTACTATTGATAATGAGTGGAAGGGAAACTTCCAACGATGGAAAGCAGAGGCTGTTGAAATTTTCCACTAGATCTAAATTATATTTCAGGTATTAAAAGTCTACATGTTTCAGCTGTTGTTTGGAAGACTGAAGGGGTGTTTGTATGAAATTTACACTGATGCTATCTCTAAAAGAAGCAAAGCCACAACACACCAAATGCCATAAATCAGAATGCCGTGCTGAAAAAGCATTGTTTCACATTTCTGTTTCTCCCCTAGGATATGTTGACCTCAGAATAGGAATGCAGAAATCTCCCTGCTTGCTTCTTTGCCACTAAGAAAACAGACACTGGTTCCCCAGGCCCCTGATGAAGAAAGAATCTGGAAGAACATGCAGAAGAGTTTCCAGACTGTGAGTGCCCTTTGCCAAAACCCAGTGGAAGAGTCTCTAGAGAAACAGAGGTCATAGAAGTATAAAAGTTTGATTGTTTTTGAAAGTTTTTACTACCTTCCCAGTAAATATTGCCTTAATTCTTCATTCTTACTAGCAAATTGTCATTTTTCACCCAGTAATTCTCTTATTAAAACCTAGGGGGTTATTATTTTCAGGGATGGGTGAATTTAATTGCCTTGCTCTCTCCCACAACTTTGCAAAGTATTTCAGGGGACAAAGTTCTTCTCATATTTTCTCCTGAATATATTCCCCTTTTACTGTGAAACATAAACCTTGACTACTGAATATCAGATGTATGACAAGAGAAAAAAAAAGCCTGATTGCAAAGTGATTGCTCAGTGAAGTCAACCTTACTTACTCAGTTCTCAGTTCTAGGCTTGTCTCTGTGAGGGACTCACTGATTCTCTAACCCTAAAAAAAGTTATTTAACCTCTCTGTTTTGTCTTTTGAATTAGCAAATGTGGATAATAAAGTTTTCCTCTGGCTTTTTATAGGACTGTTGTCAAGAAATGCAATAATAGATCTTGAGAGTGGTTTTTAAAAATATAGGGTTATAGAAACATAAGAAATTCTTCTGTTTTCCTAATTATAGTTACCCTCATGATCAAGAAATTTCAGTGGCAGTGCTGGGGGACATGTGCCCAGTGTAGTGAGGTTGGGCATTACAGCAGGTGCAGAGGCCTGTGTTTTAGTTCTTTTTGTGCATGGGCAGTGACATAGCAGCCAGCAGACCACTGATCTCTTGCATGACCATATTTTCATCTTTACTCAACTTATTCTTTCAACAAATATTTTTTGAATGCTCACTACACACCAGATTGTTCTAGTATGAGAGATACTGCATAAAGAATAGAGATAATGTGCCTGCCCTCATGTAACTTATGTCCTAATTAGAGGAGACACAACCTAAAGAAGTAAATGCACAATACATCAGATGGCATAAAGTGCTGTGGGAAAAAAATAAAGTGGAAAGGGGAACATTAGACAGGGGTTGGCAAACTATGGCCAGCTGGGCAAATCTTGCCCACTGCCTGGTTTTACAAATCAACTTTTCATTGGAACACAGCCATGATCATTCATTTATATTTTGTCTACTGCTGCTTTGAGTTAAGTAGTTGAGATGGAGACCATCTGGTCCACAAAGCATAAAATATTTACTCTCTGGCCTTTTACAAAAAAGTTTGAGGCTCCTGATCATAGGCCATGGTAAGCCATTTTAAGGGCTTTGACTTTTATCCTGAAGGAGATGGGATCCAATGAAAGGTTTGTGGAGCAACATGATCTGGCTTTTGTTGTAAAAAGATTACCTGGGTGAATCTAATGACAATAGATTCAGGGGAAAGTGGAAGGAGGGAGACCATTTCGTAGTGATTTCAGTGATTCAAGGGAGGCAAGATCCCTGGGGGAGGGGGGTGGGGAAAGGATAGGAATGAGGTAAGACAATGAAATTGGTTTATGGATATATTTTTAAGGGAACACAGTGAAGGATTTGGGCCTAAACAACTGGAAGGATGGAATTGTCATCAACTAAAATACACAGGCCACCAGAGGAGCAGGTTTGGGCATAGAATGAGGAGTTTTGTGTGTACGCAGTAAGTTTGCAATATTGTATAGCTGTGGAAGTGGGCTTGCCAATGAGGCAGGTGACTGTATGAGCCTGGAATTCAGGGAAGAGGTCTGGGCTGGGGATGAAAGTCTCACAGTTATCAATGTACAGTTAACATACACATTGAACATATGTATTCAGCTATAGAGTTGCTATAGTTTAATGCCTTGACACAAAATAAAACCACCAAGACATCAGTTTCTCAGCTTTAGTTTTCCATTGCATTTTGTCTGTCAGTGCCCAGATGGCCTCTGTGTTGCTGGACAGATGGAGAGAGCTTGATGCTGTAGCACATGGTACGATCATTGCATATTTCTTGATAGCTATACAAATCGTTGACCTGATCCTACATTTTTGCTTCAAGAGAGTAGGAAAGGGAGAATTTGGGAATTAAAAAGTGACACATGCGGCTTCATTTTGAAAAACAAAAATATAAGGTGCGTGTCTGCTTCCAGAGCTATGATAATTTGTCCCGGGCACACTTTTTCTGAAAAGTGAAGTTACAGTTAGTTTAACCTACTGCAACCCAAGGGTTTTACAAACAATACTTCATTCCATAGCTCAGTTCTTGAATTTGCAAAATTGGGCTGGAGTTACTCCAATATTTCTATCATTTATTCTTCCAGGTGGATATTTAATGAAGAGTTTCTGGCTCTTTTTGTTTCAACATCTCTTATATCAGAGAGAAATTGCAAGTAAAATCCCAAATTAGTGCAAATACATTCTTGACTTTTAAAAGAGTTCACTTTCAGGGCACTTCTAAATTAACATGTTATTTAATCAGAACAGGTTGGTCCTTCCCACTAATTGCTGTTCTCTTTCCAAGGCTAAATACAATTTTGTAAAGCATCAACTAGAAGAATGTCAGTCATGCAAATTCCATGGCACCGTGGTGATTTTTTTTAAATAGGCATATTTGTAACCACAGACTATGCAAGATCAGGGGACAGAGTTGTAAATTGTTCAGTTCTCAAGATTAAAGGATATAGATATTGCACATACCTAAGAATGGAAAGAGAGGCAATCCACTGACTGAGTCATCCATCTGGAATCACTTTTTGTTGCCTAGAAGCAGGTTTCTCCGCTGTGCCACTGTCGACCCTTTGGGCCAGATAATTCTTGGCTTTGAGGGACTGTGCACGATAGGATGTTTAGCAGGATCCCTGGTCTTTTCCTCTTACTTCCAATAGCAAGACCCCTCTTCTAGTTGTGAAGACCAAAAATATCTCCAGGGATTGCCAAATGCTGTGGGGCTGGGGGTGTTGAGAACCACTGACCTTGCGAGTACATTCTTCTTATTTTACTCTGGCATTGGAAGTTCTCTGTGGTTTACTGCCAAATGTTTTCAAACTTACTCTCCATAAATCTGCCTTAGTATGCCTGTTCTACATATTATTCCCTCTATAAATTTTGCTCCTTTTGTAGTTGATGCCTTTTAAATACCCACCCACTCTCCACTTATGGAATTCTATCCCTTTCTTCTAGTCAAATGCTATTAATGCTTATAGAACTGATGAAGTCCTCGTGTTTAATGGTATTGTAGCATCAAGTCACAGAATGGGATGGGACTAGACTGATTCTTACTTAGCAGTTGAAAATTATGAGATCAGAGGGGTCAATGTTCATTGTTTACCAAGGTCGCAGGGACTACTGAGGCAGGTAGTAGAACCCAGAGCCCTGAGTCTAAATCCACTGTACTTTTCCTCCCACTCGCTCCCCAGATGTCTCTGGTCTCATTTTACTTTCCCCATCTCTGAGGCTCTTACAGATCTTGTTCTTATGGTTCATTTTAGTAATCAGCGTCCTTCCATACAATAACACAAACATGTTGGCAATTAATACATGTATGAGGTAGCAGGTTACTTACCAAGACAGTACAGAAGGAACTAATCAGTCAACTTTATAGTCTTATCACAATTTAGCAATAAGAATTATATTTTTGAAGGATAATTTTTAACTCAATATATTATTAAAGAAAAGTTTCTTACATCAACACTGTCCAATAGAGATATGAGACACATATGTAAATTTAATAATTTTTAATAGCTATGCTAAAAAAGTAAAAGAAACAGGTGAATTTAATTTTAGTCAGATATTTTATTTAGACCATTATATCTAAAATACCATCATTTCAATATG